>RJWJ010018112.1:0-32057 GCA_004363605.1 Indri indri
CAATCCTGTTTCCCCTAAACCCTTCAGGTTGAGTGAGGAGTGAGGCTCAGCCTGAATTAGTATGTCAAAGCAAGCCTGCCAACCAGGTCCACAGTAATTGTCTTCTCTTCTTATTTTAGGAAAAGAAAACCAAATTTTTGATTTTCTTCCCCTAAACTATAGCTCTCATTCTGCTCCTATCCATCTTCTGGGCTAATGTAGCCACAATTTTTTTGTTCCTCACACCACTGATATTTGTCCTTTTCTTGGCTTCTCTCTAGGATAACACAGACTTTCTGAGGGTCTAGAATGGGAGAGGAAGTGGGTGTGTTTTGCTACTATAGGTCTATCTCTTGTCTTAGAGTGGCAAATCCTAGTTCTCAGGAAGCCTCTTCCTTTAGGCTTTTAAACACTAGATCTGTTCCTTTGAGGATCAGCGACTGTGGGACACAGCCTTAGACTATAAAGCATGGAAGCAGAGACAAAGCAAAGTTTGCAAAATGCATCCTGTAAAACTCAGATGAGGTTTCCTAGCCCTTATTCATGCCTAGCCCCAATTTTATCTCTAGTTCTCAAGACCTCACCTGCTTCCTGGTTTGAAAATTGTAGTTCTCATGCAAGACCTGATGGACCTTCACACTGTGCCACTAGTGAAGACATAGGAGAACATTTCAGTAGAACACACTGTCCTGAGTCCTGTGGTCAATATATGCATGATTCCCTTATGAGATTAATAAGTTGACAATGACTCCCCAGATTTTCAGGTCTGGGCACTCTAAATTCTCCAGTTGCCCTATGGTGTGATGATTCAGAGACACTCTTATCAAAATACATTGGTGAGATTGATAAGTTTTAGAGAAAAAGGCTACCTCCAGGAGGATGAATCCTTTCATTCATCTATGATGACCATAAGTCAGCTAAACTTCAAATCAAACACTGTTCCTATCTGCTTCCCCTAGTTCTGTTTACCAGTCCCCAGTTGATGCCTGGCAGAGGCTCCTTGACTAATCTGGGTACCTTGATATTGTGGTTTGAGGTATTTTCAGTCATTTCCCCCCTAAATCTCTGAAAGGCATTTTTTCACATTAGGAGATATGGAGTCATTCAAAATATGGGCAAGTTTGCACTTTGAAAGAAGGTAAAGAAAGGAAAATTTCTATGGTGAGATAACACTTTTGAGTTTACAAATGTATCTTCATTTGGCTTTGTTTGAATTAGGGTACATATATACGTTAAACATGAGTTAAGACAAAATAATCAAATTCACTAATACACGTATCTTCAATATAATGTTTTTGACCCCAATTTATTTCTTAAGTATTTATTGAACCCTTACTATGGCTCAGCTCTGGGATGTTGAAGGAATTCCAAAATCTGTAGAAATGGTTAGTCTTCTCTTCACAAAGTTCTCTCTCCACTTGAAGAAAATAAATTACATAAATAAATAGCCAAGTAAGTTTTTCCCCAAAGAGTCAAAGTTACTTCCAAGGGTATGAATGTCCTAAATTCAATATCAGCAAATTCCCAAACTATATGTAAACACATATATTAATTTGATTTATCAGCAAACTCTGAATGGCTGGAGCTTCTTGATTCCTGATTATTTTATCCTGTTAAACTAACAAAGACAACAAAATCGTAGAATTTAGAAACTGTCAATAGTTCAATTTTTGACCATAAGCTTCTTCTTAAAGCTTTTACACTTTTGGAAGTAGGTAGGAGCACAAAAGGTCATATATAGCAGGCTATGATATATTTGGACATATTCCCAAAATGACATGCATTATATTTTGAGGCATGTCCTTGTTCAACTCTAAGTTATTTATTTCTTGATGTTTTTCATAGTTTATTGCGGCATTGGGACTAGGTAAGAACTTGAGTAGACAGAAGACCAAAGACCAGAAATAAACTTTGTAATGTGCAACATGTAGGCTTCCTAGGGCAGAAGGCCCCCAGAATGACTGAGGTTAAATGTCTCACTAACGTGACAAAATGGTGGCTTGAGATTCTTATTACATTGAACCCTAGGGTGAAAAATGCCATATTTCCATATTGCTGAGTTTGTAAGCTCACACTACTTACCTGAGTATCCTCCAAATCTCCACAAGTGACAAACATCAGTGCTGCTCTTGACGGCAAAGTATTCATGTCTCAATCTGCCTCGGTCTTTAATTTTACCTTGCCCGAGCCTCCATGATGCAAAGAATTTTGTTGATTTTCCCTTGTCCTCTTCCTGGCTGAATATGAAACAGTGAAGAAGTTGACTATGAAGAATGCTATAAGAGCTGCAAACAGTTGTAACATATCAGGTGGAAAAAAAAATTAAATAGTAGAGTAATTAGAATCTTCTCATTCAACCTGGCTACTGAACAAAATTACGTTTAGAAAAGAAATCTGGTCCTGGGGAGCCAAGAGGGTCTCTTCTGTATTAGCTCAGTTAGCAGGTGGCTAAGTGAGGGAAGAGCTGAGCTGAGCAAAGGGTGTGTTGCTTGAATGTGGCTCCATCGCTCAAGATGAGAAGAGTTAGGCACTGTCATACCCTGCCTGAGAACCTATTGAACCTAGGGTAACCTGCTGCAGCTTCTCCTCTTTTTCACAGTGTGCCGTGACCAGTTCATTCACACATCTAAAAGCCGTTTTGCTAAGAATTAACAGCAAGCCTATGCTGATGTGAAAGTGGGAAATCAGAAGTTTGAATTTTTACCCACCTTCCATTTCTATAGCTCCATTTGCCCCTGTCTTCTTGAGGTTTGTCTAGTCTGTGAATGTGGTATAAAACATGTCTCAGTCTCTTAACATGCATCCAACTTTTGATATGTAGTATGGTGGTTACAGGTAAGAATAGGACACTGTCCTCATCACAGGGAAATGCAGAGCTGTATCCTATATAGCAATGTTCCTGGTGCCCATGCTGAATCTGAGATAAGCTGAGAGGGGGTGTAGCTGGAGGGGGAGCAGGAGAAGTTATAGGAGACTGCAGGGCACAGCACTGAGCCAGGGCTTCCAGGAACCTGGTCATAACAGGAGGAACATTTACCTGCAGCAGTGGAGTTAGTATCACTGGGGGGAGAACTTGGGAAGATAGTGCGATACATCAAGAATATAGGGTGAGGAAAGGTGATGCTAGAAAGAAGAGAATGAGCAATGAGGGCTGAGGCTGACATGATCAAAAGCAAGCTGGAATGCAGCACAAAAAAATGGGTCAAGATCAATGGTTCAGAACTAAGGCTGTGAAGAGCAAGAGCGCCTGAGTTCTCCTTTCATGCGGTGCCCAGTGTGTGGGCCTGATGTGAGGATGGAGGTTTTCAGAAATCATTAAGGGCTGAAACAAAGCAAATGTTTAATGTGTGCTTAAGGAATAGATCTTATTATAGGGCAAATAATCACTATAAATATTAGAGCACATTATTGTGCTTTTTCTAAATAATTAATAGATTTATACGTGTCCTATTGGGATAAACATTTTGATGATAATTAAACAATTCAAGGACCTTAGTTTAGTTTGTGTATTTTGTGTGTAATAATTCCTCCATTATGGCTTATCTGCCAATCGGAAATCATATTCCTGGGATTTTTCCCAAACTGCCTCACACGTCTCTGCACCTCAGGGTTATTTTCTCATTCTGTTTTACCCTTCACATCAATGCCCACGTGTTCTGGCCTTTAGAATTTCGGATGCTAATTGAATGATATCTTTGGATCACAAACTGTAGGTTTTTCCCACTCTATAACTTGTTTTACTCCCTGAATAGTTCTGCATTGAAAGGCTGGCAAACAAACTCCTTGTCAAGAGCAGGGTAAGTCTAGGAAGCCCTGGAGAGCCCTGTTAAGCATTTCCCAATTACCTCGCTGCCACCCGCTTCTTAACTCCAGCTTTTCCCAAAATGCTGGGCCCCGTCTGGATGTTCCTCTTTATATAACATCACAAAACCTCCACCCATAATTTTGATACTCTTTGTTAGATAAAAACATCCTTTCTCTCCATCAGTCTGGGTAAACAGGCGGGGAATTATTCCATCAGAAGCAATTTCACATTTAAAAATCAAACTACAAGGCCATCTTCAGTAAGGATACTCCAACTCATGAAGAGCTACAGGAAATTCTGTTTACAGGTGGGGCTGCCACACCTGCTCAACCAAATCATATGTCACCAATACAAGCACTGTATAGTCTCCAGGGCATTAAATTGAATTGGCCTTGTAAAGTTACTTTTTCAACACCCCTCTTAGGTAGAAAGATAATATGTATGCCTGAAAAGTTAAATAATAATGGGAGAAAACAGTTTGAGCAATATAATAGTATAGGATTAATTAGCCAGGGAGCCCTATGAACAATAAGTCATATAGTTTAGCAGAAAGATTAATCAGGACAGGGATGAATGGGAAAGGCTCATTGGAGAGGATAGCACATGAAAAGTTCTTGAAAAATGGGGAGGATCATTAAAGGTAGAGACGCAGAAGAAGCATTCTGGGAAGCAAGAGAAGGAAACATTGAAGGTGGAAAAAAACGCACATGTTTAGAGGCAGTGATAAGCTACAGACCACAAAAGAAGCTGTTAGAGATGCTACATCAAATTCTCCTTCTTTCGTATGATGATTTGACATGAGTGTCTATGGAAATTTTGAGGGCTGCTCTCCACAGAAAAATAGTACTATCTAGATATCAGATGTTTTCGTTAGAACTATGCTCACCAAAATAGCGTGGTGAGCAGCAGATCCTTAGTTTCTCCTACTCTTTCTTTATTCCTTTGCTTTCCATCCCCCAAACACTGGCTCCAACACACCCTCTTCCCAAGCAATTATTCTGTTCTCTAGTCCCTTAAAGACTTGTTGTGTTGTCTGAAAATTGGGTAAGTAGTAAGGGCAAAAGTTTAGATCTTTCTAAACTCTAAAAGGATGCATAGGTTTTCTATAGCAATCCTGAGGTTATAAACCCTGAGGTGCTTTCTAAGGAGACTCTAGAACAAATATACCTCCTGAGAGATATTTTGCAAGAAGCCAATTATATGATATTCTATAGTAGAAATATGATAGAAAAATAAAAGTGAAGGTTAGATATATTGAAGTGAGGAAATACAATGAATCCACCTAAGAACAAGATGTCCTGAATAATATGCCATCAATCATTTTATTTACTGAGTAATATAGTAAGACTCATTGAATCATGCCATGATCACTGGATGACAGAGTGGGATTTGTTTATTTGGTGGTGTGAGCAGGTATGTGACTTTTCAAAGGCAAAGCAAAACAAAGTTCTATCCCTGGGAATTCCGTCACATACAAATAACAATGTTCAAGAAACAAAAGTCCAGATATACCAACAGACAGCTTAAGATATAAGAATAATACTGTGCTATGGTATGTTATGAATATAAAAACATGACACTTCACTAAAAATGAGAAACTCTTTTCCATCTTCCTTAGGCAAACAAGTTTCTACAAGCAAGTTTTCAGCTGTCATCTATATACTTCAATAATTTGGACTGTAGAGACTCTGCCATCAGTCTCCATAAGAAGGTGTAGAAGACATATATGGCACAGACACTGTGCACAAAGGGCTTCCCATCTGTTTGGGGAAAATGTGGCCACTGCCAGATGTCAAAGAGAGAAAAGAAACTTGGAAGAAATAGCCCCAACTCTCTCTCTCTCTGCTCTTTATCTCTAATTTCTGTTAGTGCTTTCCACTGGCCAAATCCAACTGGAAGAGAACAAGACAAGGAAAGCCATAGAAGTCAGTCACCTGAGTCACAGAACAAAGAAAAGAAGTGCAGGAAATGAATCTGTAAGGTTAGATAGGGAAATGGCAGGAAGAGGTTATACAAACAACTCCCCCTTAGCCACCAACCTATTCAGGAAGCTCAGAGAATTTATCTGGGAAACCTGCAACCTGGAATGTTGAAATGCTGTTCTGCAGGCTGTGAAACTGTCTTAAATAAATAGCCAATACATCAAATAATTACCCCTATAGCCAGATGACTCAGATTCAAGAATTTGCTTCTAATTATAGCAACTTTGGACTCAGTAAACTTGGTGGATCGTATTATTGCTCAAAAATATTATCTGTCGTACCCTGGGTTAGGATTATGCAGCAGGCTTGGTCATGTGACTTACTTTGGCCAATGAAATGTGATTAGTATCTCTAAAAAGTCAGTGAATGGTTCAACATGTTCTCTTTTTCTTCAGCAGCATGACCAACAATGTTTAGATGAAGGCTGCTTTATCAGTTTAGGTCTTCGAATAAAAAACATGTGGGACAGAGAGACAGCCCACCAATAATAGATGGATAGTAGAAAAGAGAAATCAACCTTGTAAGTGATTAAGATTTCAGGTCATTTGTTCCCACAGCATCACCCAGCCTATCCATATTGATGGAGAAACACTGGAGACTATGGCTGTAGTTTCACTACATTGGAAGCTAAATCTTGCCTCTGGCTATTTTGAGTTCCTCATCCATTCAACTAATACCCAGAGGGAAGTAGATTGCTGCTACCCAATAAGGGTAAGTGGGCGTGGAGGTTGGGTTCGGGGTTGGGTAAGTCTTGAACCCAGGGGATCCATCGCAGGTATTCTTAGTAATATCCTAATCCACTTTATGAACACCTTTGGCAAGGCAATATAGAGAAGACCATTAAAGACTCAGGTCCTGTGGTATGAAGGTTTGAGTCATCCTATCAGGTAAATAATTCTGACCTGGTGAGGCCTAGACTAAGGGTAAAATGGAATGTATAGTGGGAAAAGGAAGTTATGATTACAAGCTTTGGCCTTACAACCAGTTAAAGAAACGGGCAGAAATATAAATGCTAGCTTATGTTAATTGATCATTTGGTTATCCCCACCTTTTTTTCCCCTACTACCTTATATGAAACATGCTGGTCATAACTAACTAATATTACTAATTATTAATAGTAACCATTTTGGAATAGCCCCAAATAGACAAAACACTGAGATGATACACAGTGGCTCTTGGGACTTGATTTTCTTTCTCCCCTGTATTGGAAATGAGAGTTTTATCATTTGTGCCAAGGGCAAGAATGAATGCTGAAGGAATACACTGTGCTGGTTTTTCTTCACTTTCCTGGCTCTTTATCTATTATCCACCTTGCTCTGTGGCCTGAGAGGTTGGACCTAAGGGCTAAAATATCCAACAGTTTTACTAGCTGTTTTCCAGTTAAGTAAGTGAGAGACACAAATAGGAAATCAAAAGGCGGGAGGAGGGACAGGTCCCATCCCTGTTCCTTCCTGCTTCAGAGCCACATCTCTGGACGTCTCCATTTATGACTAAAGTTCTTTCTAGGTAGCCCATTCTCCATAGTTCTAGCTCTTGTTGGGTTCCAGTAACATTATTTCTTCCCACTGCTTCTTTATATGTAGAGATGCTATCAGCTTCCAACAGTTGTTAGTTTCTGGATGCTTCAACATGCCTTGCTGGACCCCTTAACTCTTGCCATACTTCTGGAAGTTTCCCCCTTTATTTAAATTTCTTTCTTTGAGACCCTCATCTGATTAGATTTCTCTCATTCATGGATTCCTATGCATTAACATTTCATGTATACTTTACTGCTATCTTCTAATGCAGAACCACAAACACTTATTCATGTATTTGCTTACAAAGAGAAACTATCTTACTTGACTTTCAAGAGTTGAATATTTCCAAGATTTTTGTGTTTTTTGTTTTGTTTGTTTTGTTTTCAAGGAAGCAAACACTGAACCTGGTAACTTGGGTTGAAATTCTTAGTTTATGAGACTTCAGTTTATTTTCTTAAACAATGTAGTGTTCTTTGGGAATAGACTCTGGCAGCTAGCTGACATCTGAGGTATTATTTTTAAATCCTGATCCATTACTCTTCATTATATCATCCTCCTATCAAAATCCCAGCTAAAACCAGAAGCATAACCCAAGTTTCAGGCATAATTTGTTAATTCAGGTATGTTGATCAATTAACCAGTAATTCAATGGATTATTTGTGTCAATACATTCCCAGGATTATCTTGGTGGTGGATGGCAAAAAGATGAAGAAGGGTTTCTAAGATGCACTAACAATCAAATTGAACAAGGCCAGTACACATGAAGCAATTAGTTAATAGTACAAGATGGTATGAGAAAGCATTCTTAATGGGGTGATACAGACTCTAAGAGCTTTGGGAGCTCAGAGAAGAGGGAAATCAATAAAGCATAGAGTATTCCAGGAAGGCTTTAGCTTGAGGGAACATGCAGTTTATATTTTGGAGTGGAAGGTTTTAAGGCTGTGTTTATCCTGAGGCATTGGCAGTGTCTCTCTAAATATATGCCACTCACAGGATGGAAGAGGCAATAACACACCACAGTGTCTACTAGCCGACCACTTCCCATAATACACAATGTTGACACTGTTGAAACTTGTTTAGTTTTACAAACGGCAGTGTATAAGCCAATGTGCCACACTCACAGAAAAATTACTAGGTAAGAAATCAGGAGATTTCTTTCTTTGTGTCCTTCTGTACACATAATAAGAACAAATGATAGTGACCTTCCTTTGCAGGGCTCTCCTTATAAGATTTTAATACCAACCTCATTATACTGAAATCCTGGCATAATATTAATTAGAACACCTAAAGTCTGTGTGGAGAACTTAATAGCTAAAACAAGCCATATGAATTAGCCAATCATTCTATAAGTGAACTCACCATGAACCTTTTTTCTAGATTAAGGTAACATTTCTGGAGACATTCTCGTTGCTGCACAATAGAATATCACCGAGACTTGTAAACAATGTATGTTTTGTCTACGTTGGTAACTTCCAAAAACATTTATCTGGTAGATATTTAACAAATATCTATTTATGAGGATGATAACACAGATTAATTCATATTAGAATTAAATACAAAATACTATAAAACTTGGGTTAAGAAAGATTTGCCGAATGCTGTTAATATGTTCAAATATTTGTGCCCCCCTAAAATTTATATGTTGAAACCTAACCCCCAAGGGGATGGTATTAAGAAGCGAAGCCTTTAGGAGGTGATCAGATCATGAGGGCTTTGCCCTCCTGAATGGGATTCAGGCCTTTAGAAAAGAGGCCTGAGGGAGATTGTTCCTCCCTTCTGCCATGCGAGGTCATGGCAAAATTGCACCATCTATGAAGCAAAGAGCCCTCACCAGACATGGAATCTGTTAGTGCCTTGATGTTGGACTTTGCAGCTTGCAGAACTGTGAGAAATAAATTTCTGTTGTTAATAAATTACCTAGTCTCAGGTATTTTGTTATAGCAGCCAAAACAGACTAAGACACTGAATTTCTGAAAAACAAAGTGTTTCACTGAAACTCTCTTTTCATCTCTATTTCAGTTCTTCATTGGAAAGTATTGACCTATGTTTTAAACAGTTTTAACATATATACAAAGGCTGTATGGAAAGTATCCAGCTATATAACCGGTCTTGTTATATTAGCAATGGCTGGATACTTTCCGCACAGTCCTCATACGTATATGTATATCATGTAACATTTATTGAGCAACTATTGTAAGCACTCTGCTAGGCCCTGTTTCTGCTTCAATCAGAGCAGTTAAATGACTATAACTGCATCATTCTGATAGTGCAGAATCTGTGCATCAATTGGTTATATCTGTGCATCAATAGCCACTATTTATCATTTTCAATTTTAAAATAGTCAGTAGCACAGAATAGGTAACATTTGAAGTGAAAGGTTCATTCATGAGGGGTGTTTCAGGCAAGGGGAGATTGAGATGACCACGCAGTGACTTTATCAGATGATGATGGATCTGTGAAGTGGACACCACTGCAAGGAGGAAACAGAAGAACATTCCTGCTCTCACAGACAAGGATGCCTATGTTGGAGGCCAACATCCTACCCACCTTGGAATGCAGGCAGGAGATGGCTACTGCACACAGAGAAAAGAGGACACTGGGACAGCATGCAGTCTGGGCACCCGGCAACACATACATGTTTGTTATCTCAGGCATGTACGAGTTACCTGTGCAAAAAGCTGGAGTAGATTATAGTCTGAAGGAGTGATGACCAGAGACTATAGTCAGAGAGAGTGTTTAACAAAACAAAATTTAAGTGCCTAGTGACATTTTTTTTTGTTTTTAACTTGCCTCTTTTTATCCTAAAATTAAACTATTAGGGGAAAAAAATTAGAGATTTTTTTCTCCAGTAGCAGGAGTATGATTATTGCTGACTTACAGTTGCTGGTGAATGCTTCAATGAACGGAAACATTGATGCCTTCCTATAACACTCACTGTTGTCCTGTTGAGAATAGGAAGAATCTTTCTTAGATCAAAAACAAGGGAGATTATTAGTGAAAGCACACACAGCCCCCCAAAAATCTGACTAAGTCCTGTTTCACCTATAATATTATTAATACCTTAAGCCACAGAATCTGTGGTGATAGAATAAAACTCCTAGAACAGGTTTTTCTCTTGTTTCAATTGTTTTAAATTATTCTACACCCAAGAAAAGATATTTTAATCATGTTCTGTAAGATTTTGGGGGTGGATTGATGTGTTCTGAAATGTAAAAATGTGGACCACCTTTGGAGATTGTCATAAGACATTAAAACTATAGTTATAAAGAGGAAGATGACTGCTATAACTAACTGGTTGGCTATACTTTGATTTCAGAGCGAGGATATTCTACCAGATTGGTCACGCATTTCTTTATACAGATGCATACACACACACATACATATATATATATATATACACACACACACACATATGTTATATACTAGCGTATATGTATATATATGGTGAAATTTAGATGGTTGTATACAAAACTCTATATACAGGTATACACAGAGATATACATAAAACTCAGGAAAACACAAAATAATACAATATTGAAGCCATCAGCCATACAGAGATCATCAAGGACGATATCTCTCATTTTGAAGATGACCACAAGAAAGTCTAGAAAATATGACTTCTGCAAGTCACCAGGTCTCTGTATTTCCAGTCACATGGTTCACCTAACATTCACATTGTTTGTTATTCTGATTATGGCAACATGCTGTTACTTTTTCCCAACTTTTCTAAGATTTGATGGAATTCATATATGGGACCATGTTGTTTGACAGTCTTTTGGGCTGCACTTGATTCCTCTTTGTTTTTCCACGGTTTCTTCAACCACCCTCATTGCCTCCTGGCTGCCAGTGATTGCATTGGACAATTGCCTGGTAGTGAGGCGTAAGGAATGGATAGTGGCTATCTGAGAGTCTATTTTTCCTTTAAACAAGCTCACTGGAGTATATGTCCTCGTCAATAGTGTCCTAGTGAGGACATGTAGTTGTCCCTGTAACAATGTCACCAGCCAGATCTTCTGGTAATTCTTACTGTTGAGTTGCCTGAACAGCCACTTCAGAATCCACCCAAGGAAATGAACACAATCGCTCGCCCTCTTTTATTTTATCATCATATCTCAACTTCGATTAAGCCTTCTGTTGTATGATGCTCGAATCTACTAATTTTCATTAATTTGAACTCATTCCTTAAATATCTCAAATTATTTCCCTTTATAAGGAAATGATGTCAGTATCATAAAACCATTTCTTTTTTTTTCTTTCTTTTTTTTTTTTTTTTGAGACAGAGTCTCACTCTTTTGCCTGGGCTAAAGTGAGTGCCGTGGTGTCAGCCTAGCTCACAGCAACCTCAAACTCCTGGGCTCAAGTGATCCTTCTGCCTCAGCCTCCCGAGTAGCTGGGACTACAGGCATGTGCCACCATGCCCGGCTAATTTTTTCTATATATTTTTAGTTGTCCAATTAATTTCTTTCTATTTTTAGTAGAGATGGGGTCTCACTCTTGCTCAGGCTGGTCTCGAACTCCTGAGCTCAAACAATCAGCCCGCCTCGGCCTCCCAGAGTGCTAGGATTACAGGCATGAACCACTGCGCCTGGCCATGAAAACATTTCTTATTATAACTGTGAATAGATTAGTAACCTTTATTTTCAAAAATATGTTATAATGCTTCTAAATATAACTAAGATTATTGAACTCAGACATTTCTTTCTTCGTTGCCAGCGTATGACTAATAATTATGTACTGGAAGTTGTTGATTCGCAGAATGATACCAACTCACATTTTCTATAATGCTCTTTGAATCATAGACAATTAGCTAATTATAGAAAGAAAAATGGGTTGTCAGCTTTGCCTTTTATGCTAAGTCATTTTTGCTGAGACCTCCTACTAAGGAACAGGAAGTAGGTAGGCTCAGCAGAGAAACTGAAAGTCTGCTTTCATTTGGTTCAGCTGAGCTTACTGTCCCTACAGGACAGTAAATGTTTATGCTTTTTTCTGTATTTTCATGCTCCCAAGCTGTCAGGCCTCATATACTGGGGTCAAAATATCAGATCATCAGCCCCTTGCATTTTCTAAAATTAGGGTACCTGAGAAGTATCTTCCAAATGTGATACATTAGATAGAAACATATTTATTAAATTATTGTTTGCCAAAAATATATATAGGAACTTTTGATATCAGAATAGTGATGCACATAGTCATGCATCAGGAATCGAAAAGCAACTTTTTAAGGAAATAGATAAACGGAATTATGAATTAGTTATTAAAAGTAAAGAAAAATAGGATGATTAGAAGGAAGGTATGGTGATAAGCATCTAAATGGAAAATCCTGGCCCAGCCACGGGTCTTAGGGTCATCTCTGTACAATGCCAGCACTCAGGATTAGAGAAATAGCCTGAGTTGTTATAATAAACCCAGCTTGGTCAGGTGTCCTGTTTGTATTGATGCCCATTAGGGAGCAATGCACCTACCCAGTGGTCCTGATGCCACTACATAAATCATCTCTACCATCATTATTGTGTGACACCTTTGGTGCTCATTTGAACAACCTCCAAGGGGTGAAGAGAGTTGGATTGAGAGAATATCTTCAAAAGGCATTGTGCTACCTTATCCATTTGTCTGTCCTGATTTTAGGTTCATATTTATCAGTGCAGGAGGCCTCAGTCAGTGGCTGAGCTGCTGCAACGTGCTGTCCGTAAACACACACACAGTGCATCCAGCTGCCTGATGGGGGATCTGCTAATTGGAGAAGTCTGCTCTGGTCCCCTGTCACCAGTTGGCAGACAGAATAGTCTGGGCCAGAACTGATTTCCAGAGTCAGGCATTCATTTATCTCAGTGATAATAGGGTATGTGTAGAGAGAGGTAGCAAAGAAAGCAGAGGGCAGCTGCAGTTGAGGTGGGGACAGTACTAATGCCTCGGCATCAAGGACGTGCTTCACAGAGAGGCTTGACATTTTATGCCTCTCTCCAAAGTTTAATTAGTCACTAATTATGAACAACTCTCTTTTATTATAGATGCATTTGGTCAGTGCTGTAATTTTTTAAAAAACATGTTCTCATCTCAACCAAGTTCCAAATGCTAACATGTCAATGTCAGAAACTGCAGTCAAGCACAACCTGTCCCCAAATCCCAGCCCCTTGAAACACGATGGCTCATTAATAACTTAAAAAGGATGATGACACTGATACTATTTATAGGTCCCTGCCAGGCAGGTCTGCCAGCTTTAAAGAAATTAACATGGAGAAATTGTCAACTGGAAAATATTAGTGTTTATCAACAGATCAATCAAACTTCAACAACTGTAAACTGTGCTTTTAGCTAAGTGAAACGTATTGACAATGACAGCCACTTGCCCACCTCGCTGGGAAACCCTATATCCGTATATCCAAACCAGACTGACTGTTCTCTTGACACTGCAGCCACGATCCCACTGCTGCCTTTTAGGGAAGAGTTCGCCTGCCTCTGTTCCTGATGCAGGTGAAACTGGAACGACTGAGTGGTGGTCTTGCTTGTGTGTTAATTAGCTTTGACTGCCAGTTTGCAAAGTCACGGACTAAAATAAATACCAAGGTTAGTGGCTCCAGGAGCCAAATTTTGGTTTCTTTATAAAAGGAAGACTTTATGATTTAAGAAGTTTTTCTTGGTTCTCTCATCCTTTTAAAGCAGTGCTTGACTCTCATTGTTGTATATTTAGAGATGGTGCTATTTTCATTTCTGGGCTACATCGGCGATGATGACATGGCTTCGGAACCTGAACAAAGCTGCAGAGCTCTGATAGGCTGCTGGTGATGTCATCTCTGTGCCTCTAACGCCCAGGAAAAAGCACCAGGGACTGACTGTTTACCGGACTTTTCTTTTCTTTCTTTCTTCCTTTTTCTCTCTTCATCTTTTTTTTTTTTCAAATATGAAATCCCACTTTCACACTAACGGTGCGTTTGGAGTTTCATATCCTAGCAACGTTATCACTAAAGGTAGCCGGTGGCCGCTCCATGCAGACCAACACTGCTCTTTGGCTTGACACACAGTTTCAGCTCTCAGGAAGAGGATTTTGTGCTGCATCACACTGGATATTGCTGCTCTGTAATTTCTTGTCATTATAGCAAACCCTTTCACGTGCTTCCTTTCTGTAACCCAGATGATCATCACCTGTCAAATTTGACCACCCACACAAATTGTAACCGGAAGAACCTAACAGTGGTAGGGGGCGTGACAACCAAAAGTGATAGAAAATATGGCAAGGGCACCTAGTTTCATGATTAGATAGCCTGGACTCACCCCACAGGCTTCTTCTTACGTTATCTATTGTATAGCCTCACCCGCTGACACCTTTTGTTCTTTTTAAAGCATCCATTTCTAAAACTGCAGGACTAGGGAAATGATGTTTTCACTGGGGTGGGGTGGGAAAGTCTGGGGGTATCTGGGAAAGGATAAAAGAAGCTCTCTGGGTCCCTATTTAGGTGGCTTTAGTTTTGCATTCAATATGTAACAAATTTCGTATTCTCTTAAAACAAAACAAAACAGAAAACCAAAACACCAATCCTGCAGTTTCAGTTTTGACATCCTAGGTAAAACCCTAAGTCCCAAGTTTCTCATCTTATTAAGTGGGACAATAAAAATGCATCTCACTAAGGAGTTGTGAGCATTAAATTCACTCCTGTATGTGGAACAGGTAGTGTATAATAAGAACAAAACTAAAATCTGCTTCTGCCAATTAGATTCCATACTTTGTGACACAAGTAAATCAAAATAACCAGGAAGTGTAAAAAATAAACAATAGGAAGAATAAACAATATGGGAAATAAATAAATGAACAGGGGGAAAAAGAAAGTTGAGAATTGGTAAACGATCTCCGAGGCAGGCCTAGGACACCTAGTACATTCTCAACTCCAGAGTCATTTCCCTTCTTTATAAGATTAAAATTGGTTTTGCCCAGGGGTAAAAACTGCAATGCTAGAATTTGAGGAGAGGTGGAAGGATATTAAAAATTAAATTTAAAAACCCAAATCTGAAATTAAAAAAAAAAAAAATCTGATGTGTCTTCACTTGATGCCAAAGAATTTGGAAAATTTGAAGTAAAATCCTCCCTGTAGGATTTGTGTGCAGAAAATTGATCGTGTCAAGAAGGCTCAAAAAAGGAATTTTATGAAAATTGCAAAATAAATATGAGTTGTGGACCTTGCATCAAGACTTACAATCCAATTTTAATATGTAAACATAAATCTGTGAAAAAGAATAAGTGAATATAATAGTTTAAAACACAAATAAGAGTTTGAGACAGTGGTAGAAGACATGTCCAAAGTCAGGATGTGATTAAATGTTAATTGCACTGTACATGTAATTATCTCATGGGGATTCAAAAGAAAAATTTTATTTCCAAATGAAATGGTCAGAAAAGGTTTGACAACAGGTATGAGCTACGCTCCGAGCCACAGAGGATGGGTTTGATATGGTTAAACAGCAGGAGGAGGGGAGAGATGTGTAGACAGAAGGAAAGGCATGCCAGTGGAGGAGAGGTACAGCTGTCTTTGGGAAGTAGGTGTATAAAGGTGTGGTGGGGAAAGTTCTGGAAAGCTCTGAGATTCCTATCAGGGACAACTGGCCCCGGAACAAAGTTATCTATTGTGCATTTAATGTGGAAGAAGATAGGCAGACATTTACTCTTTTTTCTTTTTTCTTTTTGCATATTATGGGGGTACAAATGTTTAGGTTACATTGCCCTTGGCCCCCCCGCCACCCCAGTCAGAGCTTCAAGCATGTCCGTCCACAGATGGTGCGCCTCGCACTCATTATGTTTGTATATACCCATCCCCTCCTCTCCCCTCCCATCTGCCCAACACTGGGTAGATGTTATTCCTGTATGTGCACTTAGGTGTTGATCAGTGAAACCAATTTGATGGTGAGTACATCTGGTGCTTATTTTTCCATTCTTGGGATACTTCACTTAGATACTTCCAGCTCTATCCAGGAAAATACAAGAGGGGCTATATTACTGTTGTTTCTTATAACTGAATAGTACCCCATGGTATACATATACCACATTTTATTAATCCACTCATGTATTGACGGGCACTTGGGTTGTTTCCACATCTTTGCAATTGTGAATTGTTCCACTATAAACATTCCAGTGCAGACGTCTTTTTTATAGAATGTCTTTTGTTCTTTTGGGTAGATGCCCAGTAATGGGACTGCTGGATCAAATGGTAGAACTGCTTGTAGCTCTTTAAGGTATCTCCATATTGCTTTCCACAGAGGTTGCACTAGTTTGCAGTGCCACAGACATTTACTCTTAAATTCACTTTTATTTGTGCATCTGAAACGCTCCATATGAGCACTGGATTCTTGTCTTCTGCCCTCTCCTATATCTTAGATGCTTTACGTTGCTACCCGCTTCCTTCTAGAGAACAAAGCCTGCCCGAATTCCAGTAAAACCCTTTAAATTCATCACATTTTTTTAACACTTTGGCTTTCAATGTCTTTGATAATTACAAATTCTAGTTTTGGGATAATTTCTTCAGAATGAAAAATGTTGCCCTTGTATTTCTTTACTTTACTGTTCCCATATTGTTCTGATTTGGAAAAAAAATGTTATTTTGAATGTGAAAAGGTTCACTGAATTTTATTAGCTATTTAACGTGTGTATAATGTTAAATGGTAAATAACATTTTTTCTTTGAGTTGATCATGAACTTCAACATCATAATTTTTGATTCTGTACTCCCTGACTTTCTTTTTCTAGGTAAGTTTTATGCAGTATGCCACTCCTAATGTAAGCTCACCTTCTCCAGTAGAACAAGATAGAAAGGCCAAGTTTTACAGGTTGACTAAAATACTACAGTGAAACCTGAGGAACAATGGAAACATTGATAGCCATCAGGGTGGCATTATACAGATTACAACATATAATAAACATTTTTTTCCCAAGGTCTTCCTGACTTGTTTTCCTTTTGAAATTTTCTAACATATTCTAAAGTTTTCACTGTTTGGACCAAATCTAGATTGTATTGTTTCTTTTTCTTTTATTTTTTTAAATCCATTTCTTATAATATCTAACTATCCAATTAGACTAGTGGGGCATTTAAAAATGTTTTGGCTACATAAATGAACAGGACACCACCCTCCTTAGAGGCAGATACTGCAAATTGCAAGCACAGGCCCAGTCCAGAGGGAGTAACTGCTGACTGCTAAAATATGGGCCCAGACAAATAGATTCTATTTTAAATGATTGTTCCTGTAACATTTTACAGGTGGTTTTGAATTAATGACTTTATTTCAGCATTAACTAAATATAATATTTGCACTGACATATTAAATGTTTTCAAGAAGAAATTCTCATGCTCATTAGAAAGTGTCATGATCTAAGAGACGGTATCTTCAAGTTACCTATGCATTCTCCATATCACAGGCAGACAGTCCCTAGCCTGACAAAAGGGGAACAATTTATATTTTAAAGTACCACAAAAGCAATTTGATTCTACAGGGCTTTGTGTATGGTTGGGAGACAGCCATTTGTACTTTATTGAGAAAATGCATCCTTTTCAAGCCTACCTTTAAGAGTAGCTATTTCATTAGTTATGAAAGGTTTATTCATTCCTTTCTTTTTTTAAAATTTTTTTCTTCCATAAATATTTATTGAGGGGCTAATATGTGACAGGCACCGCTAGCCGCTGAGTGAATACTTGGTGAATAAAACAGACATGACCTCTGCTCTCCCATATTGTGCTGAAAGAACAAAACAGGGTACAGTGATAAAAAACAGGGAGAGAACTAGCGAGGTATGGTGGCCAGGGGAAGTCTCTGGAAAGAGCTGACATTTACACGTATACAGGATGGCTGAGAAGGAGTCATTCCTGGGAAGAACAAAGGGAATAGCATGTGCGGAAAGCCCGAATTAGAAAAGAATTTAGGTAGTGTGTCAAAAGAAAGCCTGAGCTGCTGTAGCAGAGTGAGCAAAGGACGGAGAGACACAAGACAGATTTGAAAAGGCAGGCAAGGACCATGTCAGCCACGGTATGTAGGTAAATATTATTCAAAGTGAAGGGGAAAATACCACAGAATTTCAAGGAGGGGTGCAAAATAAGCAGGAAACTATTTTAAAAGATTACTCTGATTCTTATAGGATGATTGGATTAGGGAGGCTGAGAATGTGAACAGGGAGAATAATTCAGAAACTTGCAATAGTTTAGGTGAGAGGATGGTGTGGCTTGCCATAGGCTTAGAACAGTGGAGATGGGGAGAAACATTTATTTAAAACACACATCTGTGCTCACACACACACACATATTAGGACATGATGGGTAGGGTTGGGTGATGAGAGAGCAGAATGAAACTGAGCAGATGGCCAATTGGTGGTAGCCTTTCTGGGTAAGGGCTGGGAGAGTGAGTTTTGGGAAAAAGGAAAACTGAGAATGCCATTTGGGTCGTCTGAATTTTGAAATGTTGATGAGCCATCCAAGTGGTGACATTCAGTGAGTAGTTTCTATATAAATAAAAAGCTCAAAAGAGAGGCCAGGGTTGGGTTGAAATGTGGGAGTCATCAACATATACATCTGATAGCATGGCAATGGATGGGATCCTCTATCAATAGAAAGAAACCACCGAATGCAGCAGCCAGAACTGAGACTGGGAAGATTGTAGTATTTGGGTGCAGGGGAAAGAAGCAGGAACAGTAAAAGGCAAAGCAAAAGTGTCTTGAGAAATGAAAAGAAAATGAGGAATGTGTAAAGTCATAAAAGCCAAGAAAAGAGAATGGCTTGGGAAAGAAAACAGTCAATTTGAGAGAGCACTCTGTCTAATAATGTAAGTTTAAAAAGTTTCCATGGGCGCAGGCTACTCCTGTTGTGGGATGGGGGCATCAGCCAGCCTGCAGTGACTCGAGGCCCACGGTGACAACATGCCTTGGCATCATCTTGGTTTTACAGTTGCCCTGAGAATATTTCCCAAATATGTGTCATTACTTTATCTGTGGTTATATAAAGCCCCGCACATTTGGTCCTTCGGTTAATTTTGTGACAAAATTTCAAACTGGTTGCTTAATTGAACTTCTTAGTCTTTCCTACTTGATAATTTCTTTGTGTGTCTAAATATATACCCAGACACAGACTGGGGCCGATGTACTCAACAAATAAGCAAACAGAAACCATTTGATGAAGAGGAGCAAAACATCCTGTTCCTGAAAGGGGAAAAAGGATCCGTATTTATTTATTTTACCTTTTCATTATTCAGCTTTTGAACTTTGGTTGCTCAAATTCACCAGATAATTGTTTAAGTCTCCACAAGAATCACCCTGTGGAGTCTCAGCGTGAAGCCAGCCATACTAAAATGTGCAAAATTTGAACTCCCGAGGAAATTTCATCCCTTCATATCATCTGACTTAAAACATCCAAATGGCTACAGATTTACCTTTATCTGTTAAACCTCTCACCATGTCAGCGAATCTTCCACTTCAACAAAATAGGTAGAATTCTGAAAATTGAAATATACGGGCCATTTAAGTTTGGAATATTTGAAACATGAAGGCAATTAAATGCCCCCCAACCCACACACGAACACACATCCAACACATCATCCCTTAAGACGTGACATCCAACGTCTAACAAAAAATTTTGCCAACAACAAATCTATGAAAGCAATGCACATTGTCTGCATAAAAGCCTTCTTTTGACGAGAAAAAGACTATTAATGAGAACATGTTCGTTTCTGGCATCAAGCTTTAAGAGACACAGGTCATAAATCTCTTTGATCTTCTTGCTAAAGCTAGAATCAAGCAAAGAGGCAAGTTCATTCATTTAAAAAAAATGCTTTTGATTGAAATGATTCCATTTAGTTACAAGTAATTTATCATGTTTTTCTTTCCCTTCCCAGGTTTGGTTTGTTTTCCATTCTCGACTCTGTCATCACAGTTAAATCTGTGCTAGGGTTCCAGCTCCATGTTACTTAAGGATTTCTTATTTGAAGGGAGTCAGGAAAAACTTCTAAGAGAAATGTGTGTGTTTGGGGGGGGGGTATAGATTGGGGGATGAGACAAACAACAATAAGAATTCACAAATTTTGAACAACAACAAAAAAAATCTCTCGCAGCTCAGCATGTAAGCCTCCTCGACTTGCTTTAGATGCATCAACACTGCCCTCTCTTGCTTATTCACAGCTTGCACTGAAACTTTGCTTTCAATGCACGACCTCGTAAATCCAGCACCTCTCTTTCTTCCCACTGCTTCCTAAACGTCACCATCAAAAACAAAACACAGAGTTCTTAAATGGTTTTTTTCCATTTGAATTAATTCCCTTTTTTATTATATGTGTTTCCTTCCATTATTTCTGTTCCCCCCCACCCCCCATCTCCCTGGGTGTGTCTACTCCTGTCTTAATACAAAGCACCTGGGAGCAGCAAGCGGTCCAAGCCACTCGTCAGCAATGTCCCTTTGGAAATGTCATGCAAGCAGTCCTGGCAGGAGAATTGTGGTCTTCTCCTCCCTATAAAGAAGCCTAATTCTATTTACAGTACTCTCTGAGAATGTATTTGTGGATTGCTATCCTGGCTGCAAGGTGAAATTTGGAGTCCTTTTTTGATCATCTCAACCAAACTTCCTCACTCTCTGGGGCCTCTGAGCTTCCTCTGTAAAAAGAAGAATTGAATCCAGATGTTTATTGTGCAAAGACACAGCAAGGAGTGTCTGCATGTCTTTCATGATGCAGAGACAGCAAGAAATTGCAAAACATTCACATCTATGACCACTCTTTAGTTTTTCAACAAACAACATTTTGAAGGAAGAATTTTTCTCTCAATCTGAAAAATCCAGAGAAAATGGGAGATATTCAGGCTCAAGTCTCTGGTTGACTCTGTTAATTAGCCCTCTTGCTCCCCACCCCTAATTAGCATTTTGATTTTGATCAAATGAGTTAGAATCACAGGACAGAAAGAAGTATTAAAAACAAAATGATTTTTTGAGTCATAGATGCTGAATTTTTTTACAAGCAAGATTTTGGAATTTTCAGTGTAACTCATTCATGGGTTGCAAGCTATCTTTTTAGTGCTTCTAAATATAGTAATCTGAGACGGACCAAAATGAGGCTACGAAAAGGAGAGGAAAGTTGTAACAGCTGTTGCCTTCTAGGTCAATTATGTGCTTTGATTTGGGTAGCAAAGGGGTTACAGGAAGCTTACCAACCTGCGGCACCCAAGATATCTGTGGGCGAAAAAGGGGGAAATGGGACCCATTTCTCTTGCCTCTTCTGATTAATTATTGTCAACCATCTAAATCACTGGGTAAAGAAAGACTCTGATATCCTGACTCAGCTCAGTAGGGGAAACATTTCTGGGATCTAGTAAGGATATATGCAACAGGAGTGAGAATAAAGATGGCACGTATCCATAGTTGATTCAGATTTGACATTTCTTGGTAGGATACCAGCACAGGACCTGGAAGACTATGCTTCCATGTTGCACTTAGAGTGTATTGGCTCATTTGTTTAGCAGAATGCAAAGGAGGACACTGAGGAAGGGAAAGACAGCACTGGCCACTTAGAGGTAGAGGGAGGACAGGTAAAATTTAACTTATTTACCCAAGGAGAAAGAAACAGATTTTTGGGCTTCTTGGCAGCCAAGAAATAGCAAGAAGGCACACAAAAGTACCACTACATGACAAATCGCTAGGGTAAGTTTTGGAGGAAGGTATGGCAGGCATGCACTTCATTAGAAGGTAACATAGAGAAGGATGTTTTCAGTTTTTCGGTTCCCATTTACTATCAACGTGTGCCCTTTTTCTCTGGCCATCACGCTCATATTTCAGTATCCAGTGGTGTTCTGCTTTCTCTCCTGCTTGCTTATCCAAATCTGCTCTTGGGGAAACCTCTCGCATTGGCCATCCAACTGAGATGTTTTGCCACTGTCATTGTCAACATACACCTGTTTCACCTCGAGGCATTTGAAAATGGCAAGAGAAGATAAAAACAATTTTCTTAAATGTCTACAACATTTTCTTGCCTCACCCCATAGTGTACACTTTTAGAGCCCAAAATGGCCAACAATGTAGATGAATGGGCATTATCAGTTTCTGTTTGTTTGTTGTAATGGAACAATTACTGAACTTGAACTCATCAGGTATATATTCAAATCCTGTGATTCTGTTGCATGCCATCTGGGTGACCTTGGCCAAGTCACTTAACCTCTCCGAGTCTAGTTTTCTGTTCTATAAAATGAGGAAAATAATTCCTGCCTTGCCTACTTCACAATGTTGCTGTGAAGATCAAATGAGATACTGTATGTGAAAGTCCTTTGAAACACTACAAAACACTGCACAGATGCAAGCTATTGTTATAAAGCTGAATCCCGGTGGGTCCCTGTGGTTTTTGAACCATACGTGTGCATGCTGGGTCTGGTCTATCATTATTTCTAAATATGGCTGGTCTATTGGCTTCTGAAGTTTCCACATGAAATACAGTCTGTGTATTTGCTCGAAGCCTCTGCTGTACGTCCTCAAATAATGGGCCATTAAATGCTACATTCCAAACCAGCAGAACCAGCATTTCTGACCTTGTACCTGTGACCTGCAGAAGTACTATTGTATCTCAGAGATAAACGTACCCGAACTGCAAGGTGTTTAAAAGATATATTTAGTGCATAGGCATTTCATTTGAGCAATTTTACAGTGTCTGATATAAGCTGGAGATTTTATGATCTATAATCAAAGGCTTTTGCAGATACCTCTCCTTAATTTGGATTTGTGACAGTGTTAAAAAATGGGACTTTCATCTTTGGATCCATTTCACTTACTTGGATGAAATAGCAATGTATGCTTTTAAGTGCAAGTCACTTAAAAATTTCAGACTGTCCTTAGTAACACAGGAACTCTTGACACAAACTTGTACTATTGACTTAAGGAAAGATTATTCTATTTTCTGCCTCTTTTGATCACCATGGAATCTTCCTTGCCTTAAACCCCATTGACTAGGGGTCTAATGGGCAAGAGTGAAGGGAAGCTCTCTCTCGTAATTGTATATGGAAGCTTTCTAAGTGAAAGGTCCACAGTATGATGGAGATAGAATCTCAGAATGTTAGAACTAGTCAAGAACTTTCAGAGTATTTCTGTAAAAAGTCCAATTTTATTTATGTAAAAGCTGGGCCTCAAATAGATTTAGGGCTATACCAAAAAGCACACTTCCCTGATTGGAAAATAAGCACTAGGATCAATACTTGGTAAAACTATCCTTTCTAGAGTACAAGAGAAAACGATTTTATTATGAGTAACATATCCATCTCTCCACATTTTGATAAATCCTCACATATAATTTGAGCCATGGAATCTTGTTACATGGCACATATCACTTTTTCCTGCCCTACTGGAAGTGTCATGAAATAATGAGGAAGTATTGCTTCCTTCCACAAAGGTGTTTGAAGAAGTTAAATCCATATAAGGGCTATACCATGTATTTACCACCCATTGTCTGGGTAGATTGTACGCCCATACAAAGTGAGGAAAACCAACTGACCTCAAGCACAAAACACATTCTTTCTTCCTTCTTACATTTTATTCATTTTGTTGAATTAAAGTGTAAGACCTAGTGATTTATTATTAATTTTGAGTCTATCCCCCACCTTTCTAGCACTCTGCTTTCATGTTCTAAATCCCCAAAGTGTCTAGAAATGATTTTTTTCTGCTTGGTCTCTGTAACATAGTCAACCCTTTCTCTCTATCATCTCACCTCCAGGGGCTCTGGGCTTGCTTTTCTGGTTATAAATCTGTGCTCTCACGGTTTCCCACTCTAGAGAAGCCAAAGGCCAGCCATCAACAGTTACGATCATACAATGTGCGAATGCACTACACAAGTGTGCAAAAAAGGAGATGGGGTTCATTAGGGCCATTTGGAGTCTAGATGCCACCACAAACGAAGTGAAAAATTTATAGTGAAGAATTGATAGATTCGATGACAATTTGAGGAGTCTTTTCCTAGAGACCTGAAAAAAAATATTGCATTTGATTTTAAAACAAGTAGAGATGCTTGGTATTATGATTATAAAGTCTGTACCATATTATGTTCTCAAGTCCAGCTAAAATGTTGCTTTGGCTTAAGATTATCTTTGGATTTTGTCTGAAAACACCCTGGATGGGAAAACATGGAAGGAAGAGAAAGAGAAAAATGTCAGGCATGCCAAGATCAGTCCTACGCCAGGATGAGCCCTGAAAACCAGGCATGGCTAAACCACTGGTATGTGGTGCCACAGCAGAGAAACACCTCAAGACCTTCTCATTCTGCTTCCCAGGGCATGTTTCTTCCACTAGCATCTGCACCTATGCTAACTGTGCTCTACTTGGAGCTTATGGCATGTGGTGGCCTTCCCTGAGCAGAGGCCAGCCTGATCCACACCATGTCAAAACACCGACGCCATTATCTCACAGTTTTTCCATTCTTTCTGCATCTTAAGTGTTGTTCTTTTGCCTGGATATTTATAATTCTTCTCTTAATATTGACTGGACAAATCCAGTGAGAGAAATGATTGGTTCATGATGCCTTAGAAGCTAAGCTATGTTTTCAGACATGATTTTATTAGCAATACCATCTGAATCACCTGGCCACAGAGTTTTTCTCTTGGCTTGGGGTGAAAATTGGGTCTTGAGCCAGACTAGGAACAAGCTAATAATAGTGTGCAAATACCAGCAGTGACAGAGGGGATGCCTTGCCTCGGAAGGAGATCAAAGAAAATGAAAGTAAAGTGGGATTTGACATAGTATCCTCTACACTTGAGCAATTGATAAATATTTTAATGAAAAGCTAAACACAATGGAAGGTTGAATGTAAGGCCCAAGGAGAAACTCTTCAGGTGATTAGATTCTTTTAGAGGTATTTGGGAAAGTGGGTGGCTTAGAAATTTAAATATGAAAGAAAAATTTTAAATATAAAGAAGATACTTTCTTCCTGTGTTTCCTTAGGTCCAAGATGATTTGGAAAAAAATACCAGGATAAAATAATTAAGACAAGAACTGCAGAGCTGTATTTTAGAAAATATAATTCAACTGTCTTAATGTAAGTGGAAGTCCTGCAATGGATCAGGCTTCAGAGCTGGATGGATTCAGACCTGGCTAAGTTTTATCTTCTCACTTGCTTCTGTAGTGCCAGGCTCTTCCAATGATTGGATTTCCCAATGTAAAAACATTTGTTGCTACAGTTCCAGCCTTCACGTCTCTACACCAAACACCATCTTGAAGGAGACAAAGAGAGCTTTTTTCCCCCGGCATTCTGAAATTGACTTTGATTAGATTGCTTAAAATGGATGCTCAATGAGTATGGCCAGGAGAATAGAATGTATTGATTGGTACACACTGTGTACCACTTACACACACTGTGTGTACCATTTACATACACTGTGTCCCTGAACTGGAGAGGAACAAGGTTAGAGTCCTTCAAAGACCAGAATTGCAAGAGGAAAAGTAGACACTCCAATTAAAACTTAGTCTATTTTCAGGGGAGGATCCTGAGGCTTAGTGAAGTAAGGTGACTTCCCAAGGCCACACAGCAGACACGATGAGGAAGGTTTGACCTCCAATTCTGTCTGGCATAACCACTCCTCTTCACTCCCAACTTTTATTTTCAGCTACCTCAAGTGGCTTCGGAATTTAACTTTTTTGGCTCTCCTTTCCTAATCTGTTGAGTAATATGATGCCATAATCCATAAGATCCCTTCCAACTCTAACATGGTATAATTCTATTATTTTCACAGCAAAAAGGTATTTTTTTAAATCTTGAAAAGCTATAGATTTAGTATTTGCTGTCCTAGCATAAATACTAATCTTGTGTGTGTTAATTAAATTCAGTAATTAACCCAACTAGGAGATAATATCAAAAGTAATTTGAAAATAAGAATGTTTCTGAGATTCATTTATTTTATCCACTCATTCACTCATTGGCAAATGTTTACTGAGTGCCTAGTATTTGCCAACCAATATTTTAAGTAGTGGGATGGGAGCCTGGGTACAAGTGTTATCTGTGGACCAATGGCACTCATACTGTCTGGAAACATGTAAGAAATGCAGACTCTCAGGCCCTTTACAGGTGTCCCAAATCAGAATCTTAATTTTTAACAAGATCTCCATTTGATTCATATGTACATCAAAATTGGATAAATACTGTATAAGAAAACAAGACAAAGTCATTGGCCTTCAACTACGAAAAAAGAAAATTAAAAAAATTACCATTTTTTTACTTAGATTATAAAGAAAAATATTCACTTATATATTTAGTAATATTATCAAAATATAATTGTATTATAATTGAACCAATTCTCAACAATGGATATCCTTTTAGCAGAAAATTGAGGTGTTGGTTCTTTTATGAATGTCCAAGAATCTTCTATTTATTTCAATTTATCTTTCAAAATGTTTAATTACATCTTACTTACAAAATATCTAAACACTGGGGGAAATGGTCCAAGGTAATATATAAGGAATCTCAGTAATCAGAAGGAATTGGTGTGCCAGGTGCAGTGGCTCATGCCTGTAATCCTAGCACTCTGGGAGGCCAAGGCAGGTGGATCGTTTGAGCTCAGGGGTTCAAGACCAGCGTGAGCAAGAGCGAGACCCTGTGTCTACTAAAAATAGAAAGAAATTAGCTGGACAACTAAAAAAAAAAAATATATATATATATATATATATGTATATATAAAATTAGCCAGGCATGGTGGCACATGCCTGCAGTCCCAGCTACTCAGGAGGCTGAGGCAGAGGGATTGCTTGAACCTAGAAGTTTGAGGTTGCCGTGAGCTAGGCTGATACCATGGCACTCTAGCCTGGGCAAGAGAGTGAGACTGTGTCTCAAAAAACAAAACAAAACAAAACAAAACAGAAGGAATTGGTGGAAAGTATTGTAGAAGTACCAAAAGTGCCAGTTGCTATCATACCCAGGGATGGTATCTACCATTTTTTATTTAGAAAACACTTCATTCTGGCTTGTAAATGAGAAGGAAAAGCAGCCTCTCCAGCTCTTACAATGAGGCTTTGGACAGTTACATATTCTGAAATACAGAAGGTTAAATGAAATATTCTTTTTATCTTTCAAAACACAGACTGGAAATGTACCCAATGCCCACTGGGAAGTATCAAAGAAGATAAATTATTGGAAAAAGCAGATTTTGCCTTCTTCTTTTCTCTGGTCTCTACGCTTTCCAAATCCAGACTCTCTTTCCTTTTTCTTCCCCTTTGGGAGCATTTTAAGAAGATAAATACAGATTTATCATTTTTAGCCCAAATGAATGTTTTCAAAATAAGTTGTGGTGCTGTCTGCCAGCAGTAGGCACCCCTGTGTTCACTAGTAAAAGTCTGCCAAACTCTCAGTCCTCATGGGCACCTTTGCACTCTAATTGCCAAAAAGGAAGGGAAAAAAAGCCTCACATCAAGTATGTGGCACCCAAGGGATAAAAAAGCAAAGAATATGTGCATGAACAGTAACATTTTTCAAAGAAGAAACATAATTTGCCAGAGCAATGATAGGTGAATGGATTTTTCTACAGATATTCTCTCTACGCTTTAGCCGTTAATAACATCTCTCCTCTGGATAGAAACCTTTACACATGGGACCCTCAAAATGTTCCTACTGGTGACACCCAGATACCAACCCTGAGGTCAGATCCAGGCAAATAAACAGGGCAGCTTTGTAGGCTGTGCTCTGCACAACTCCACTGCGCATTCCCAGGAAGCACCATTCATATGAATGATGACATGAATACCACCTCCAGGGGTGTGGGCATGGCCACCTGGTGCCTAAAGTCCCTCCTCAGCAACAGTTCAACCTTTCTTCAGAAAATCATTGACATCTCAGCTGGCCATCCCAACTCCTCTCACCCTTCTATCCTCACCACAAGTAGCTCTAAAACGTCATAGCATAACCCTTTTCCACCTATATCTTCTTCCGATCAAAGGCAACTAAAATGTACTTCCAACTTTTGACTAAGCTATCTTTCCTCTAGAACATTGAAAGAAAGAAGGAAAGAGAAAGAAGAAAGAAAGAAAGGGAAGAAAGGAGGGAAAGAAAGAGAGAAGAAAGAAAGAAATGTGCACTTTGTTTTTTTGTTTGGCTTTAAAATACAATCAAATAGTGGAATAGCCAATAAATATAAAAGATGCATCTGATAAACAATGTGAGTGAGTGTTCTGAGCTTTCTGCAAATCTCAGACCAATGGCATATCTTTGCAAACAAGATTGTTTTGCTAGTTACAAATTTCATGTGGAACTCCGTATGTTTGGAGAACTCTGCTGATATCTGTCACCACCATGGACAAAACTGTTTATCAAAGTTTCTCTTTTTTCCTCTTTCTGCACTGATTGGGGACACTCAGATTTACTCTATAAATGTATTCTTTTTATTTTTCTATCAGTTATATTGTCATGAATATCTCATTTATGTGTACGTCATCTTTTATCCCACCTTCAGTAAGTGCTGAGAATAGGGGGCTGAATGATGTTAGATGAATAAATAAGCAAACGAATGAATGAGTGAATGAGTCTGTGAAACACTACTAGGAATGTGTAGAGCAGGAATTTGCTTAAGGAAAATTTAAGATCACAATTCAATGATTGAAGAGTTTAGCATCTAGTTGAGGTTTCACAACCACATTGAGTTAAATTAAGGTCTGAGTCTATGCCAAGTTCCAGATAGTGAAGTGGACAGCAGAGATAATGGTGCAAAAGTCATGGGGTCGGGGCTGATTGGTTAGGGTGTTTCCCACAAGAGGGGAAGTTCGAGCTGCCCTTCGATGGATAAATTGCTGCAAACCATGCTAATTTATACATACACATTTAACAAGATAGGTGATCTTAATGGCTGAGGAATGTTCATTTACAAAAAGGCCAAGAGACCTAGAATTTTTATATGCCACCATAATGTTTACCAACGAAACACAGTACTTGCTTTACAAATCTAATACATAAAGAAGATACCATTCCTTTAGGGTGAACAACTCTCTGAAATCACAACTCTTTGTTGCTCTCTGAAAGCAGATTATATTTTTACCACCTATTCTTTCTTTGATTTGGAAACTATTATCAAAAGTTTGGTGGAAATTGGTACTGAATATGACAGCCCTCCCAGCAATTTTAAAGCATGTGTAATCCAATTAGCAGAGAAGAAACCTCGGTGATGGTGTCCGGACACAAGGGAGATGGGAGTGTTTTTGATCAGAATTCTTAAACTTTGTCTAATCTACAGTCAATTTGTGTTAGTTTAGCATCCTGAAATGTAGCATTGGTATAAAAGAAAGCATTTCATTCTGATCTCTCTACCTCTCTTAAACCCATTCTAAATCTTCCCTTGATTTAGGTCTCCAAAAAATAATCAGATTGGAAAGAGAAACAAATAAAAATATAGTTTGCATGTATTTATTTCTCCAAAATAGCTTCTTCGAAGAATCTATGTGCTACCCAGGCAATACAAAAAGTATCTAAACACCCTGAGATCTGGTAAAATAAAATTACGCAATGCTCTGTATGTGTATGTCTTTTTAAAAGCCTGTCTCTTTAACAGTGGTGTTTCTGTAATGATTTAATGATGGGTGCTGATGGGTAGGGCCTGCCTTTCTCCCTTAGCAGTATGAATAAAGCAACAGGGCATCTGTGATATTCGGATATATAAATCTCAAAACAACAAAGGTCGTTTGGTTTTCCCATCGCTCAGAAAACACCATTTATATTTCCCATACGTTTTATTTATTTATTTGAGTATTTCACTGTACTTTTTTCCCTATTTCCTTTACTTTTGAGGGCATTGACCCATCTCTTTCTTAAGAGCATAAAGAATGAGAACAGAGATTAAAAAATAGTAATAATTCAACATTAAGCCCTTCGCTTCTTCTCTGTCTTCAGTGAAAATTTAATGACATTTGAAACCTGACTCTATCCTTTATGTCCAGGAGGATGTTAGTAACTTACCCTTTTATTTTCCCATCCAATACAAATTCTGCCTTTGCTAAGGGAGGTTTAGCCAAGAACAGGGCAAAACCATTTTATTCTATTTCAGAAATGGCCCCTAGAGAGTGCTCTGGGTAAACTCTCCTTCAGACTGCGTTGGTCCTCAGCTGGTCCTTCAAAGGGAGATGTGAGGCAGTAGACAGGTGAGGGGTTGCAATGCTTTTCTGTTATGCTTGCCACTCTGAGGGCCAAGTTCTAAGAAATCTCCAATGTATCTTTTCTTCATTGTACCTCATTGTCCCTACCTTTAATCATTTGATCTTTTAAGATTTTATATATTTGGTTATTATCTATTTTCTAGGATCCCTGAAAGGATAAGCCCGTGAAGTGCATTCCTGATAGAGTAGCACCCCAAGGGATAAGTTTTTTATCAAGGGGCCACATTGATTTCAGGGTTGCTTTTCCATCACTGAGTCCTGCAGTCTACTATTTAACTCAACCATGTTGAGTTACTCATCCTGCTAGTAGCAGGACTCTGTCAAGTCCTTTAATACCCTGACCCTCAGTTTCTCCACATGTAAAAGATGGATAACAATACCTGCCTTGTACGGTTGCTGAGATGATTTTATTAGATGCAACAGCCTCATAGATGTGAGACATATCACTGTGCCTGACATCTAGTAGATACTCAAAAAATTTCAGTTTCTTTTTCTTCCTCAAGCCTTGTTGCATTTCCACCAGGACACTAAGTGTGGAAATCCACATACATTTGGAAGTTCTTTGGAATTAATGGATAAAGTTAATATTTCTCACATGTGACTAATGATACCTCTTGAACCAAAGCTGAACTCTAAAATCCTTTCAGAGCTCTCTCCCTCCTCGTCCATTATTACAGCAGCTCATATCAGAGCATCTGTCAAAAATTGCAATGGGACACATTTGGCAGTCACTTTCCCCCTCATTCATTTAATGTTATCCATTAAAGGGCAACCATCATCAAAGAAGCAATAGTACAAATGAAGACATAGAACCAAGTGAAGTTTAAAGGAAAAAAAAAGCAAAATCTGTTTTGATTGTTGTCCAACATCCGTGAGATAGGATTTCTGCCATTACAGGATGCACTCTAGCACTAAATTTTTGGTTCAGTACATATATGTGTCGTGAGTTCCTGAAATGTGATTTTATGACCAGAAGCACTGAGAGGACCATGCAGTACCATGGGATTAATTGTAACTAGATCATAAGGCGAGGACCCCAAGGATAGTTTTGCAAATACAAATGTGCAAATGGATTTCTCTGTTTATGGTGGCTTAGATCAATCTTGTCTGCAAGATGTTGGCAAGTCCGCCATTTTGTTGGGAAAGGACTTTGCAGAACATCCACCTTCTCTAGTCTCTAAAACAATGCCCCCTCTGTTTTCTGAGTGAGCCCACTGGTGCGCAGGATAGAGCCAGTAAAGGCGATGACCTAAAAATCATTGCCAAAGGAGGTATCCAGGTACGTTATCACATTAGTGACAGGGAGAAACAGTCACATTAGATTCATTTCACATCGATTGTGTTATGCAGCAGAGTCAGTGGCAGCAAAGGGAGGAGAAGGTGCCCCTGCCTGCCAGCCACAGAGCCGCATGAGGTGCCACCTAACATCGGCAGCCAGTGACCCTTCCCTGGGCTGTCTGGGAGGCAGCACCATGCTATGACGGCCTGTTCTTCGTTAGGCTTCACACTAACAGCACCCTTTATCACTAATTCAGATGGTAAAATAACACTGCCTCTGCCCTGAATAATCAAGTAGCAGAAGGAATGTGGCAGCAAAAAGCCCAGGCATGGGGACATAATAAATATGTTTCGAGATGACAGTTTCGAGGAGCCTGAGCCCGCACGACAGAGTT
>RJWJ010018113.1:0-20926 GCA_004363605.1 Indri indri
AATCCCACAAAATACTGAAACTCAAGGGAATATCACATTATCATTTTGGCATATGTTAATTTCTTTCATTTTCCCCCTTTTCTCTGCATTGTATTGGTGGGGTTATTTTTGTGTTGTAATCAAGAATTAGTTCATTCAACACATATTCACTGAGTGACGACTATGCCAGACTCTGGGGATTCAGTAGTGAATATAATAGACAAAATCCCTGCCTTTGGGTAGCTCACATGCAGGGGCGGGGCGGGGGAGTCGAGAGAGAGAAGGTAGTCAATAAATAAGTAAATACATGCTACAACAGGTTGTGGTATGTGCAAGGGGGAAAAATAATAACAACAGGAAAGGGGAGCAGAGAGTGTTAATGGGATGTAGTGGGGGCCAGAGCATACCCTGCTGATGGTGTAACATTGGGGAAGAGACCTGAAGGAAGTGAGGGAGAGAGCCGCATGGATATCTAGGGAAAGAGTCTTCTAAGAAGAAGGAACAGCAAATACCAAAGTCCTTGCTGGGTATGATGGTTAATTTTATGTGTCAGCTTGACTGGGCCACGGGGTACGCAGATGCTTGGTTAAACATTATTCTGAGTGATTCTGTGAGGGTGTTTTTGGATGAGATTAACACTTAAATTGTGAGTGAGCTTCCTCTAGTCAGTTGAAGGATTGATGGAACAAAAGGCTGACCTCCCCAAAGGAAGAGAAAGTTCTCCTGCCTTTCATCCTTTTAACTGGAATACAGTCTCTTCTTGGTTCTATAGCATCTTACAGCATCTTTCCAGCCTTTGGACTTGAACTGGGACACTGGCACTGCAGATTTTGGACTTTTCAGCCTCCATAATTGTGAACCAATTCCTTATAATAAATTTGCATATGTATGTATGTATGATCTATCCTATTGGTTCTCTTCCTCTGAAGGACCCTACAGTAATACAATGGGAAGGGATTGGGTGTTTGGCTGTTTCAGAGACAGGATGAAAAAAAAATCAGAGAAGGACTGGGAGGGTCAAAGTGTGTAGCGTCTTTTAGGCCATTATAAGGACTTAGCATTTATTCCAAATAAGAAGATTTTGGAGGGTTTTGAGCTGAAGATGACTTACATTTTAAGAAGATCATTCTAGCTTCTGCGTGAAGAAGTACCTGTAGAGGGCAATGGAAAGAAGCGAGAAGATAGAGGCTATTTCAAGAGTCTAAGTAACTAAAATTATGGTGCTGTTTCGGGAGTTGGTGAAAATTTGCTGAATTTTTAATATAATTTGAAGATCTGACAAAAGTTTTCTCAGGGATTGTAAGACATAGAGAAAATTTATGGTGGATTCCAAATTTCTTGTCATAACAACAGTAAGAATGGTATTTTCATTCACTGAGATGGACAAGAATGTGGGAGGAGCAGGTTTGGTGGCACAGGGCATAGAAGCAATTCAAGTGGGACCAAGTTAAGTCTGAGATTCCAATTAGACATCCAAACCAGTGTGTACAGTTGGATATACAAATATGAAGTTTTGGGAAGAGATCTCAGACATAAATTTGGAGGCATCAGAATTTAGGTGGTATTTATTGCTATAAAACTAGATGAAATCACCAAGGAAGTGAACGTAGGTAGAGAATGAGCCTAAGGACTGAGTCCTGGGCATCCAGCACTTGGAGATCTGGGAGATGCGAGTCCAACAAACAAGATAGAGAATGTTCTGTCATTGAAGTGAGAGAAGAGTCGAAAGGGAATACAGTCCTCAAAGGTTTGTGAAAAACTACTGCAAGAAGGAGAGAGTGTTCAGTGATATCAAATGCTAACTGATAGGTCAAGTAGGACTAGGGTTTGGCAAAGAGAGGGTGAAGGAGGGTGAAAGAGGGTTTTGAGAAGGGCTGTTTGGGTAGAGTAATGTATGGAAAAGGTTGTTTGGGATCGGTTCAAGAGAAATGGAAAAAGAAAGAAATATAATTTTTAAGAGATTTGTTATAGAGGGAAGCAGAAAAATGAAATGCTAGTAGGAGAGGAAATATTATGCAGTATCTATTTGTATGCTGACAGGAATGATCTGACAGAGAGGGAAATGTGATGATGTAGGCCACATTGTTTGAAACTGTACTTTGGGAAAGTTGAACAGAGAGAGACATGCAATCCTTATGTTTTTATTTCATTTGAGGCCCTGAAGGGGAAGATTCTCTTTATTCTCTAACAAATACATGAAACAAGCTGGCAAATGGAAAAACAAAGATGAAATTTTTAAGAGGAATATGGCAAACATTATGTGTTCCCTTTTATTCTTGTATACTTCATTGTAACATGTAGCTAATATTCTGGAGAAAAAGCACACCAATATTGGCATATGTGGCTTAAAATAATAGTTAAAATTTATAAACTCCATCTACTTCTCCTAAGGAAAAAAAATGTCATTTCATGGTGATGTTAGTGAGTCTGAGTATATTTTCCTGGGTCAATCATTAAAACTGTGTTTAATGATTGTTCTTAGATTACTTTTCTTTTTCCATAAAACTTTGTAAAATTATTCCATTGACTTCTGATGATTTTTGTTGTAAAGGGAAAGTAAGGTCAGTTTCACTTTTCTCTTTTCTGGGTTTTATGTATTCTAGATTTTCTTATTGTCCTTGTAATTTAGAAAAAAATTGTGGGATTTACCTAACAGTGATTATATTTGCATTTATCTCATGTGTGTTGATGCTTTTAAATTTGTATCATGGGGTTTTTTTTTTTCTTAAACTCATGAAAGTTTTCTTCAACTGTATTATCTTTAGCTATTTCTGTTGCAATTGCTCTTGAATTCTCCTTAGAAATATCTATAATTCTTTAGTTTGTATCTCTGATCCCTATCTCTGTTATCACATTTGTACTTTTTTCTTTTGTTCCTTTCCTCTGAATGCTGGGAGATCTTTGTCTTTGACATCAATGATACGATTTTTTTCAGTGTAAATTTTGTTCTTTACTAACTCCAATAAAAATTGTATTTCGATTATATTCTTAGTTGCCCAAGAAATCATTCTTGTCTCATGTATTTTCCATTTTTTTCTTCGCATCTCAGCAATATCTTTATGTCTTTAGATTCCTGTTTCATGGAGGTAATGCAAAATAGTTTCTGTAAATTTTCCTCCGGTGTCATTAATAAGTGAGTTTTAGAGGTCTGTGCTTCTGAATTCTTGGAATAACATTTCTTTTCTGTGGTTCCACAGTATTAATTCAGGAGTCCTATTATTACATGTTTCAAATGCTTATGCTTGAAGAGACCTGGCAAAATCTTTTCCTCAATGACAGTCAGATCAAATGGGTTGCCCTAGGGCTCCATGTCTAGTCATTTTGTGCTGGTTGGACACATTACCTGGCCTTGTTCCCACTGTCTAGGAGGCTCTGCTGGCTCTGTGCTGGTGCTGCAGAACTTGCTAGTGCTCACTCATACCCGTGTGCTCCCCTATACTTCCAGCTGCCCTTGTCCAAGGTTCACAGTGTTACTGTGTTGTGGACAACAGCATGTGAGTTGGAGTGATGTGCACCACTTTGAGGCCTAGCTCCTGGCCCCAGGCTCATGTCCAGGCTCTCTTTTGCATACACGTTCATGTGTCTGAGAGGCTGGTAGAGAAAATAGCGGGGCCACATGACAGAGGGAGCTTGGATCCCTGAATCATCACTTGGAGCAGTGGTCATAAAGAGCTGCCTGACTTACATCTAACTATGGTGTTAAAAAGATAATGATTTCCTGAACATCATAACATCATATTGGGGCAGGAAAAAAAGGGGGGAGGGAGATAATTAATTTTTTGTATACACACACACACACACACACACACACACACACATATATATATATATGTACATAAACCCACATATGCACACACATCCATCTGGATGGAATCTTCTGTTTTTTCAGTGTGGCTCTCTGGTCTTTTGAAATGATAAAATGCAAAATGAACCAAATTAATATCCACAGTGTGGATTTTCTGGGCACTTTTGTTTTGACTCCCTCCTTGGAAACTTTATGTTCTTAGCTTCCTTCCCTCTCCTCTTCAGTTTATTGTTGATGTGGAGTTGCAGGATTTCTGAGTATTGAGAGAAAGGCAAAAATGGAGAAAGGGGGAAAGGAACAAAACAATAGTTCTAAGGCAGTCAAAGGCTAACTACTTTGAAGGCTTTAGATTTTTCCTTTCTGAATGGGCAAGAGAGTGAGAGTTTCTTTCTACTAAATTTTAGGTAGAACTAGGATAGAAGCACCACCAAGTATGTATTCTAGCTCTCCCAGGTTTTTTGTGCTTTCATAGGGATTTTTTAGTATTTTTTAACTACTTTAAAAGAAAAACTACATTACTGACATATGATTGACATACAAAAAGCTGTGCATATTTAATATATACAACTTGAATGTAATTTTTCTCTAAAATAATTTCAGACTTACAGAATAGTTGCAAGAATAGTACAAAGAATCTCTGTTCATAGATTTCCCAATTGTTAATACTTTATCACATTTGCTGTATCATTTGCTGTCTATTTACGTACATTATTCTTCCATCTGAACCATATGGAAGTCAATTACAGACATCATTCCCCTCTATCCCCAAATCTGCCTTGTGTATTTTTTAAGAGCAAAGACATCTGCATACATAAACACCAGAAATTATTAAAATCAAGACATTATCATCAATATAACACCATTGCTAATGTGAAAACCTAATCCACTTATTTCCAGTGGTTCACATTCATAACAAGTGTGTCTGTGTGTGTGCATGTGTATATATTCCTACCCACCTCCCAGTTCTGAATACAATCCGGGATCAAACCTTGATCAAACCTCGATCAAACCTTTGCATTTAGTTTTCATGTCTCTTTAGTCTCCTTTAAATTGGAACAGTCTCTCAGTCTGTCTTTCATAACCTTGACAGGGCAGTAGACTGTCATAGACTATCCCTCAATGTCAATTTATCTGATGCTTCCTTGCAATTAGACTTACATTATGCACTTTTTGCAAGATTATCATAGAAGTGATGTCGTGCCCTTCTGAGTATATACTGCATGTGTTGAGGTTTATCTCAATTCTGGAGATGTTAACTTTTAGGGTTCATTTTGCCTGACTCTGAACTTCATAAAAAGTAAATATAATCTTTCTTTTCTGATTGTATTAACATTATATTTGTGAGATTCATTTATTTTTCTTTGTGTGTATCTGTGTATGTAGCAATAGTTCATTTATTCCCATTGCTGGACAGTAGTCCTTTATGTGGATATATAAAGTATTTATTCATTTTCTTGTAGTGAACATCTAAGTAGTTCCCAGTTTTTGATTATTACAGGTGATGCTACTATATACATTCTTGTTTGTATCTTTGGGTGTGTTTTCATGTTTTTGTTGGAATATTTTTATTGAAGGAGTTGATTATCTGCATCATTTGATATATACATTTAACAAGTTTTTAAAGTGTTTGTACCAACTTACATTCCCACTAACAGTATCTGAGTATTCTCATTGCTCCCAACCATTGCTAACACTTGGTATCGTCAGTTTTAAGATTTAGCCATTTTGATTGGTAAGTAGTGGCTTTTACTATGATTTTAATTTACTTTTCCGAAATGACAAGTGAGATTGAGTATATTTTTGTATGTTTATTGGAACTTGGGTATTTTCTTTTGTAATGTGAGTCCTTTTAATATTTTGCTTCGAAAAAAAATTGAGACCATCTGCCTCTTCTAACTGATTTGTAGGAATCCTTTATACATCCTGGCAATGTGTGCTTTGTCAAATATATATTTTGTAAATGTCTTCTGCAGTCTGGGGCTCACATTTTCACCTCTTAATGATGTGTATTGATGAACAGAACTCTTAGTGAAGTTCAATTTATCAATCGCTTTTGTTTAAATTAATGTTTTCTATCTTATTTAAGAAACATTTCTGTATGCTAAGTTTATTAACATATCTGACATATTTTCTTCTAGAAGCTTTATTTTTTTAACTTTCACAGCGCAGCCTACAATTCATCCAGAATTATTTTTGTGTAGTGTAAGGTAGGAGCTAACATTTTTTTCTTATGTATATCCAACAAATCCAGTACTATTTACTGGACAGATGATGCCTTATGTGTGTTATAAACCAGATGACCTTATGTGTCAGTCTGTTTCTGGACTCTAATTTACTTGGCTATAGTAATTAATTCATTATCTACCTTTGTAAGAAATCTTGTTATCTGGTAATGGAAGCTCACCAATTTTGTTCTTTTTCTTCAAGACTACATTTACTATTTTGGGTCCTTTGTATTTCGACATAGATTTTAGAATAACTTTTTGATTCTGTATTAGAAACAAAATCCCATTGAACCTACAGGCTAATTTGGAGATAATTGATATTGTTAATGGGTGCTCAAGGTGTCCTGTAGAAATCTCTTTTATTAGGCTACGGTTCTCATTACTCAGTTGTTCCGAGTGTTATGGTATTAGTTTCCTAGGGCTGCGATAACACATTACCACTCATTTGTACGTTATCTAGACTTGCTTTATATACCAGCATATAGTCTATATTGACAAAGTCCCATATAAGCATTGAAACAGAATATATATCCTTAAGGTATGGGTGTAGTGTTCTGTGAATATCAAAGAGGCATACAAATTTAGGATTGAAATATTTTTATGCTAAATTGGTCATTAACCAAATTATTTTCAAATGATTTTTTTTCCTTTAAAGTATATTCTATGTAATATCAGAGTAGCTTACACCAGGTCTCTATGGTTAGTATTTGTATGCCATATCTTTTCCCATCCTTTTATTTTTAACCTTTTTGTTTAAAGTGTATCCCTTGGGATTTCCTGTTTTAGCTCAGGTATGTTAAGAGCTGAAAAATAGAAACTTCCATCCTTTCAACAAGAAAAGAGCTGTACAGAAAGTAAATTAACAACTTTTTGTGAGACCTCAGAAAACTGAGACCACAGGACAATGGCACACTAAAGAGAAATGTGTACCTTGTAGCAGAGGTTAATAAAAAAACAAAAAAGGTTTTCTTTCTACCCTTCTAGGTTCTCGGCTGGGGTCCCTGTTGCAAAAGACTGATTAAATAAGATAAAAATGAAGAAGTTTATTAGTGTGTATATCTTGTATATACTCAGAAGAAACTCAGAGAATGGTAAGTTATAGAGGTGGCTAGAACATGAGCTTGAAAGAAAGCTAAAACAAAGGAGGAAGGGTACACAGAAGGTTAAGTTGTGGAGAGGTGACCAGAAAAAGTATGGTAAACAAGGGTAAGGTTTGTTATGTAAATTTAAGTGCCTTTTCAATTGATAAGAGTCTCTTGTGATTTAGAGTCCTCCTTTTCTTATTGGAAAAGAGAGAAAATACCCTTATAAATGGAGATTTTCTTTCTAAATGTCAATTTCCCTCTCAAATAGGTAACATACTCTATTTTCACAGTTTCTCCTCTGTCTGCTGTTTCTAAAAATTATTAGCTCAAAACAATCCTTATGCAAAAAGGGGCATATTTGGGATAGTCTATTCTGGTCTCCTACAGTCATATTTTGGGGTGGCATATTCTGGTCTCCTGCAACTGTCAAGAAGACACAGGCCTTGAGCATTTGCTTACCAGGGGCAGAAGTTGCCAGATGCCCTATAAGCAGACAGGAATATTAAACCACAAATTTTGATGAATTGCTGGAGGTTGAAAATTGGATAGTATGAGAATGAAAAGCTCTTTAGGGCCACGATACTGGAGAATTTCCACCCTTTTGTAGGCTTTTCCACCAGTCTATTGTAGAGGCAAAGAAAAAGCCTCTCTTGTGTCCTCTCTGAAAGTTCACTGAAATGACTGACAGTAGACAGATTAATAGGAGAAAAAGGCATACAAATTTATTTGCATGCACATGAACACAAGAGTCCTACAAATACAGAACTCAAAGAAGATCACTTAGCTAAAACTTAACCAATCTCTTCATAGGGGAGAGAAAAGTAGAGGGCTGTAGACAATTTTAGGAGGGTAGCAAATAAGTTTTAGGAGAAATGAATGGATCTGGGAGGCAGACATTATCTTGAAAATGATACTCCTAGGGAACTAAATGGGACCAGCAAGTTACAGTTACAGGAAGGTAAGGGCTGGAACTTTGTGGTAAACAAAGATTGTTTTGTCATGCAGATAAAGTCTCCTAGGTAATCTCTTGGAGCTGTCTTCAGAAGAATAGATGAAAAGTCTGTCTGGGTGTGGTGACAAGTCTCTTCTCTTCTTCAGTGGTTAATCTTTCCTGGTTATTTTATGAGATTCCTGGGGGGGGGGTCTTAAGACAATTGCACTTTTTTGGGAAAGAAGTTTCCTTAATCCAGTAAGGAAACTCCAAAGACAGTCCTCTTCTATACTTCATGGGTGGGAGGAGGGGGAAGAAACAAGAGAAGATTAGAAAGTTTTTGGTTTTGAGGTAGCTTCTAAGGCCTTCTAATGTCTTTTAATTGAAAGTGCTCAGGATGCCAAAGGACCATAGTTCGGGGCATTGTTTTCTGCACCTCAACATTCTCATAAGAAGGATCAAGGAGAATTCATAGGAAGCTCTCTCTGTGATGCTGGCTGGCAGACAGAAACAGCTGTTACTGTGAAATCTCCCTAGGCCCTTTGCCATTATAGAATAAAAGGCTTAATCTATAGGGAGGAGGATATGGTGAGAGGGCACTTATGAAATTCCATTCCAACCAGAAGCTGCCCAGTCCCGGCCTCCTTCTCTTAGCTAAAGGCAAAAAAGCCATAATTTTCAAGGGTGAGGCACTTGAAGAGTTAACTAAGAACATTCAAGGGTAAATGTTAAAGCCAGGAAGAGAATATTAGGCAGGGGTAAAAATCTCTATCCCAAAAAGAAGGACATGGACACTTGTGGATAGCACACTCATGAGACATAGAGCCACTATGCACTCCAAAGATAAGACTTAATCATAAGATTAGAAATGCCCCATCTCCCAAACCCTACTACAATAACAAGCCTCTATTAATAATTACAGTGGATTATAGCAGAGAACACTGCAAGAGACAGACTCTCTCTTGATAAGCTTCACAAAAAGTAACCCCCTAGCCAATAGTAGAGACAAAACAGGGTCACTATAGGAATTTAAAGCTACTGGTAAGCATAAAAACAATAAATATCAAACACAGTACAGCTCTTGGTTAATGTAAATCTTCACACTAAAGGCCTATTTACCTTAGTATTTACTGCCCTATACAAGAAGTCTAACTTTCAGTAAAAAAATTATAAGACATTCCAAAAGGTAAGAAAAAAACATAGTCTGAAAACACAAAGTAATCATCAGAACCAGACTCTGATCTAAAATAAATGTTGGAATTATCAGACAGGGAATTTAAAGTAACTGTGATTAATAAATTAAAGATTATAATGGTAAAGATAAACAACATGCAAAATAGATAGGTAATTCCAGCAGAGAAATGGAAATTATAAAAATGCAATCAAATGTCACTTCTAGAAAAAAACCCGACAGTAACAGAAGTGAAGAAAGCCTTTAATAACCTCATCATAGACTTGACAGGGCCAGAGCAAAAATAAGTGAACTTGAAGATAGGTCAATAGAAATCATCTAAACTGAAATGCAAACATAAAAAAAGAATGAAAAAATCCCACACTGCACAGAGCATCCAAGAACTTTGGGACAATATCAAACAGTGTAGCACATGATCAATTGGAATCTCAGAAGAACAGAAGTAGACAGTGTGGCAGAAGAAATATTTGAAGAGATAATAGCTAAAATTTTTCCAAAATTAATGACAGATATCAAACCACACAAATTGTAAAACAAGTTCAAAGAATACCAAGCAGGATAAACAATAATAACATTAAAAAAACAAAAACTGAACAAGTAAACAAAAAAACTACTGGGAATATCATATTCAAATTGCAAAACAACAAAGATCAAAAGAAAATCTTAAAGGCAACCATAGGGAAAAGAACAAGAATAAGAATTATGACAGACTTCTTAACAGAAACTATGCAAGCCAAAAGACAATGGAATGACAGTTTTAACGTGTTGAAAAAAAAAAAACCACTTATTAATCCAAAATTCTATATCCAGTGAAAATACCCTTAAAAGGAGAAATAAATAACTTTCTCAGATAAACAGAAAACAGAGGGAATTTATTACAATACCAGCAGACTTATCCTACAATATACAGTCTTCCCTCAGTATCCATGGGGGATTTGTTCCAGGACCCCCTCCAAATACCAAAATAAACAGATACTCAAGTCCTTTACATAAAATGGTAGGGTATTTGCATATAACTTATGCACATCCACCCATATACTTAAAATCCTCTCTAGATTACATATAGTACCTAATACAGTGTAAATGCTATGTAAATAGTTGTGATACTGTATAACATAGGGAATAATGACAAGGAAAAAAGTCTGTATGTGTTCAGTAAAAGATGTAAATCTATTTTTTATTTTTCAACCCATAGTTGGTTGAATCCATGGATGCATAACCTACAGCTATGGAGGGACAACTATATGCTAAACAAAGTTCTTTAGGCAGAAGGAATATGTGAAGGTCGGAAACTTAGATCAACACACAAAAATGAAAAACATCAGAAATGGAATAACTAAAGTAAATATACTCTTTCCCCCTTATTTTTAAGGGGAACTGAACTTCTCTCTCTGAACTTTAAAAAATAACTGTTTAAATCAGTAAAAATGTGCTAAGTGTTTATATCATATGTATGACAATGCAGAATGGGAAGATCTATTTTTATTTAGTTTAAAAATCTTTCTTTTAAATAGGATTAGTTTAGTCCAATTACATTTAGTGTAATTACTAGTTTGTGCTGACATGTGACATTACTAAATTTTTTTTATTTGTTTTATTCATTCTTTGTGGGATTTTTTTGCTCCTCTCTTATCTTTTTTCAACCATCCAGAATTTTTTAGTGTTTCATTTCTTTCATCTGATTTTTTTTAGTAAATAATTTGGTCACTACCCTGTTAAAGCATACCTCATTTTCAAACAAAACATTGAACTTAAAACACTTTAACTTCATTTGGCATTCTTTGCTCACCTTTCCTGCTTCTTTTTGTTATTGTCAGAAACTTTAATATTATGTATACTTAAAGTTTTACTGGACATTATTATTATTAATGTTTTAAGTCAGTATTTATTTATTTATATTTATCTACTTATATGCCCTTTCTCAGTGTTCTTTATTCTGTCTTGCATTACCACATTGTCTTGTTATCTTTTTGCCTGAAGAACTCTAGTTTTTCTCTTCCTCTTTCCCCTTCCTCTTCCTTCTCCTATTCTTCCTCCTCTTTCTTGTTCTTTAGTGCAAGCCTGCTAGTGATAAATTTTCATAGGTTTGTTTAATTGGTATAATTTGTTATTGTACCTTTACTTTTGAATGACACTTTGCTGGGCATAGAAATCTGGAATAACAATTATTTTCCTTTAGCACTTTAGCATTGGTTTCCTGGTGTTGTCATAGCAAAGTACCACAACTGGGTGGCTAAAACAATAGAAATTTATTGCCTCACAATTCTGGAGGATAGAAGCCCAAGATCACAGTGTTGGCAGGGTAAGTTCCTTCTCAAGGTAGAGAGAGAGAATCTGTTGCTCACCCCTTGCCTAGCTTCTGGTGGTTTTCTGGCAATCTTTAGTACACTTTGGCTTGTAGAAGCATCACTCTGATCTCTGCCTTCATCTTCACATAGCATTCTCTCTGTACATGTGCCTGTCTCAAAATTTCCCCCTTTAATAAAGACTCCAGTCATATTGGATTGGGACCACTCTAATAACTTCATTTTAAATCGACTGCCTCTGTAAAAATCCTATCTTCAAATAAGATCACATTCGAAGGTACCGGGAATGGGGGTTAAGATTTCATCATATGAATATGCGGGAAGGGGTGTTGCACAATTTAACCCATAACAACTTTAAAGATGTTATTCTATTTTCTTTTTTTTCTATTGAGAATTAATCCATCAGTTTCATTGTTGTTCCTTTCAAGGTAAAATGTTATTTTTCCTCTGAGACTACTTTTAGGATATTCTCTTTGCTTTTGTTTTTGGTAGTTTATTTTAATGTACATGGTTTTGTTTTTTAATTTTTTTTCAAATTACTTATTTTAGACCTTTTCACTAAACTACATATGTCTCTCACACTCTTTACTGTATTTTTCATCTTCTTTTTCTCCTTGTGCTTCGATTTGGGTGCATTCTCTTAACCTTCCATCCAATTTACTAAACACTCCCTCTGCTGCATGTAGTCTGTTATAAAACCCATCTATTTAGTGCTTAATTTGAGTTATTACATTTTTTCAATTATTAGATTTAAATTACATACTTTTTATTGATTGTTATTGATAAAAATTTTATTGGTAAAATTATTCATGTTTTATTTCTTTAATATTTTCATTCCAGTTACTTCCAAGTCCATGTCTAAAAACTCAAATATATGAATCACATGAGTATGTTTTAACTTTTTGCTTTCTTTCCTTGGCTTTGGCCATTTGGTCATGTTTCCTGCAATGCTTCGTAATTTTTGATTAAGTGTCGGATATTTTTAATGAAATATTATGGATAATGTTGTCTTCTTTTATAGAGAATTTAATTTTTACATCAAAAATAGAATATGAGGACCTCAATTGAATCCAGTCAATGCTGTTATATGACTGCTATTTCTTACTCTTTGTCATAACTCTTTCAGTGATTTCAACTACACCTTGTGTTCTTGACCCAGGCCCTCCAATTTGGGAGGCTCTGGACTCCAATTTTTGTTTTCTAAGCCCCTTGAGACTGCTGAAAGTTTTAATCCTATTAAGCATCCATATTTTGCCTGTTTTTTCAGAGTCTCTCTTTCTTTCTCTGAACTTGCATATTACAGGATTTAGCAAATATCTAGAGGGACAGTTGCACACAGGATATCTGAATATTTGGCTGACTTGTCCACAGTTCCTTTTACTCCAGGATCCTGACACTTCAAGTCTCGGATGTCCTCATAGCCATCACAGCTCGGTGATATTACTGTGAGCTCTAGACCTGTGCTGTTTAGTATGGTAGTCACCAGCCATGTGTGGCCACTGAGCACTTTAAATATGGCTAATCGGAATTGACTTTAAGTGTAAAATACACACCAAACTTGAAGTTGCAGTACAAAAAAAAAAGTAAAATATCTCGTTAATACTTTTATATCAAATATATGTCAAAATCATATTTCGAACCTATTGGATTAAATAAAACATATTATTAAAATTAGTTGTGCCTTTTTTTTTTTTTACTTAAGACCATTTAAGATTATGTGGCTTTCATGTTTCCATTGGATAGCACTGCTCTAAACTACCGCTTTCTGTATGTCTTCCATATCTCATAATATGATTGGCAATTGTCCCAAAGGGATAAAATGACTTCAAATGTAGGGCTTAACTCAATGTGCTTCTCTCTTCTCAAGAATCTTTGCCCCTTAAATTCTAGTGACCTTGGTTGTTCTCCAATGTCATTAAACGCCTGTTTTTTTCTTCCTTTTCTCTTTTTCTTCCTTTTTTTTTTTTGTTCCTTTTTTCTTTATCTTTTATAGTTTTTCTTGGTAGTGAGGCACTCTAGTATCACCCACATGTCACAGCCTGAGGCCAAACTCCTCCATTCGAATATTTTTTAAAGGTTTTTATCAGATGATATCAACGCTACCACATACCTCTCAGACATCATTTAGTTTGGTACGAATGATTTCTAGCTGCTGGGGTCTGCATTTCTATGCCTGCAGACATTTTTATGGAACCACAGACTACTACTTTTCTCACTCACACAGAAGGCGGGAACTGTTCAGAAATTAGCAATCTATGCGAACAGCCTCAACCAAACAAGGGGAGTAAGGCATGTAAATGCTCCAGTTTCCTCTACCCCCAGGAAAACAACACTGAGGCTTATGCTTTTCACTGTTTTCTAGGTTTCCCCAGGAGATTGGGCTCTAGTTGTCCAATGTGGAATCTGTTTTTCCAACTATTGGCTGACTTCCTTCACCTGTTTTACTTCCTACCCGCTTCCAGTGTTCCCTGAACTCACAATGTAAATGACTGTAATTAAATAATTGCCTCAAAATGAGCTTTTTTGGAAATCTAAATTAAAAGAAGTTGAAAGTAGTCTTCCGAAATTCACCTTCTTGTCTTTTAATTCCTTGAACTTAATAATTTTACTTAAAGTTTGACATTTTTAAAAAATAGAGGTTAATTTATACAGTGCAAAGCAGATATCTTAAGAATACAAATGGAGGCATTTTTGCAAATTCGTACACCTGTGTAATCAATCCATACCCCAATTAAGATACAGAACATCTATCATCCCCAAAATTCCCTTATGGCCCTTTTCTAAACTCGGCTATGATGATAGAAATCAGGACAGTTCGTACTCCATGCAGTATAAATTATTTTGTCTAGCTTATTTCTCTTAATGTTGTATTTGTAAGATTCAGCTGGGCTTTGTGTGTAAAAGTAGTTGTTCTTTATCACCACTGAGCAGTATTCCACTCTCTGAGCAAATATGCTGCAATTTGGTTATCTGTTGTATGAGACTTTTTGGAAACATATGTTGTCATTTTCTTGGATAAATGCCTGGAAGTAAAATTGCTGGAGCATAGAATAGATATATGTTTAAATAAATAAAAAATTTAGTTTTCCAAAGTAATATATGAGTTAAGCTATTCCACATCTTTATCAACATTCGGTGTTGTCCTTCTTTTAATATTATCCATTGCAGAGGATCTGAATTATCTCTCAATGTGGTTTTAGTTTGCATTTCCCCAATGACGAATGAGCATCTTTTCCTGTATGTAATGGCAGTTTGTATATCTTATGTTGCAAAGTGTCTGTTCGAGCTTTTGCCCATTTTTGAACTGGGTTGCTTGCACTTTAATTATTGAATTGTAGGTTCTTTGGTTCTTTTTATATTCTGAGTAGAAGCTCTTTAAGATTATATCTGTACTATATATATATCATACATATCATATATACATATATGTGATTATATATACACATACATATGTGTATATACGTGAATATTTTCTTCAATCTATAGCTTGCCTTTTTACATTCTTAATGGTGTCTTTTGATAAGCTAAAGTTTCAGTTTTCATGAACTCCAATTTACTTTTATTGTTAATACTCTTTGTATTCTGTGTAATTGAAAACTCAAAGATCATGAAGATATTCTCCTGTGTTTCCTACTAGAAGATTTATGTCAGGTTTGTGTGCCATTTTGAATTGATTTTTGTGTACGGTGTGGGATAGGCCCTGAGGTTCACCTTCTCTATGCAGATATCTAATTGTTCTGGAGCCTTTTATTGAAAATATTTTCTTTCGCCTATTGAGTTCTTTGAAACCTTGTCACATAAGTGTGGCCACAAAAGTGTGGGTGTATTTCTGTACTCTATTCTTGGTTGTGTAGTGTAAGTTCTCCCATTATTGTCTTTTTCAAAATTGTTTTGGCTATAGTAGATCATTTGCATTTCCATATAAATTTCACACCAGCTTATAATTTCTTTTTTTTTTCTTTTTTCTTTTTGGAGACAGAGTCTCGCTCTGTTTCCTGGGGTAGAGTGCTGTGGCATCAGCCTAGCTCACAGCAACCTCAAACTCCTGGGCTCACGTGATCCTCTTGCCTCAGCCTCCCAAGTACCTGGGACTACAGGCATGTGCCACCATGCCTGGCTAATTTTTTCTATATATTTTTAGTTGTCCAGATAATTTCTTTGTATTTTTAGTAGAGACAGGGTTTCGCTCTTGCTCAGGCTGGTCTCGAACTCCTGACCTCGAGCAATCCTCCTGCCTCGGCCTCCCAGAGTGCTAGGATTACAGGTGTGAGCCAGCTCATAAATTTCTATTTAGAAGCCCACTGGTATTTTGATTTGGATGTTGTTAAATCTTTTCATCAATTTGGGGCAGATGGGTATATTCAGCTTTCCCTTTCACAGACATGGTATATGTGCATAGTTATTTTCAATGCCCATGTCTGATAAATCCAATATCATAAGTTCCTACTGATTTATTTCTATTATCTGTTTCTCTGTTGCACTTAGGTTATTTATTATCTTCTTGTATGCCTGTTACTTTAGTTTGAGTAAAGACATTGTGTAGTAAAAAATATAATGGAGTTTTAGGGTATTATATGATATTCTGTTAATAGTAGTAGGATTTACTTTTGCTTCTGGCAGACAGCTAGAGTGAGACCACACAAACCTAATAGAAATTTAGAGGACTCACATTTTGGTTTCAGTCTTCGGAAGGACCCTTGTTTCTATTTTACTGTTACTTCTAAGCCGTAGTCCTATAGGACATTAAGTGAAAAGCTGGCGTTTTTACCAGGGCCTTTACTTCAACCTTTGTCTTTCTACCTCTGTGAGTCTGCCAGAGCCCCACTCAGTCTCTCAGCCATTCAGTCACAGCTTTTGGTTTTGAAATTGGCAATCTCTTGATTTCCCTCTTCTTTCAAATCTTGACCTCAAACTTATCACTACCTTGACGGCTTTTTGATACTTTCAAGATTTTTAAAAATATTTTGTCCTTTTTTTCTACTTGTACTCTGCCTGACTGTTGGTCTGAAACAACCTACACTGGTATCACTCTCAGTGGAATTTCTCTTTGGAGACATTTAGTAGGCATTTGGGAGAAGATTTGCCTTGGGCCACCATCAGGGATAACTTCAAACTGAAAGTTTACAACATGATTTTTTGAAGGACAAACCTTAGAACTTTTTACTCTAACCTGTTAATGCAACATTTTATAATGTTAATTAGAGTAAAAATTAAAAATATTCCTAACTATTATATATATATCAATTAAATGCTACTAGGTTCTTCCCACCAATCATTTAACCTAAGGAATACATTTTCTTTCTGTTTCCAGACACATTTTTGTATTTTTTTTTTACTGCAGTAGTGCCACTGTTGACAGGATGAGCAAAGAATCTCTCTCAGGTACTCTTAATGTTGTTTCAGATCAATTTCATTAATTTTCTTCAGGCAAAGTAGAACAAAAACAAAACTTCCATTGCATTCTGTGAATTGTATATTTTTAGTAATGATTAGATAATATGTTCATCTGTTAAATACTTCACCAAATATCTGGTGAATGTTCTTGTTCAAAACCTGTTGTTATTGTTGTCCAAACCTTATTTTTCTTAAAAGTCTCTAACTTGAAATGTTTCCCCATTTCTTGATGCTCTGTGTTGCTTTAGATAGGATGCTTTCCTTTTCTTACTTATAACCTCATGAAATCTAATCTCTGACACTTGCCACTTGGCTGGCTAATCAAGTTCCCCTTACTTCAAACTAGTTATCTCATCCTGTAATTAGTAGAAACTTCCCCCGGATTCTGGCAATGGCTATTTGTAAGTTCCAGTTTTCTCCGTTGTTATAAGTGTTTATGTTTTTCTGGGCCTTTAATAAGTAATTTAGTAGGAAGCTGAGAAAGGAGCTACCTTTTAAAATATATATATATCTTTAATCAATATTGTTGATATAAAAATGAGAGGAGATGATTAGATTAAAAGAAATGACTAATCATAACTCAAATTACAGTATATTTTAATCTAAAAATGCCAGGCTCTTCCAGTGAATATTTTCAGGCAATAAGTGACTTGCCCCAAGTCATAAATTAAATAGACAATTATCTCCATTTGTTTAGGAAAAAGTGGTCACCGCTGGAGAGCAAATAGCTTGCTATTTTCTAGGTTGTGGTGAAGTAGACTATTTTGTCCTCTTTCAAATCATACGCTGCAGAGTTCAACCTCTGAGGTTGAAAGGCACATCCATCCTGTAAAGGTCGATTGCCGCGTTCAGGATATCTTCTGTGATCTTCCTAAGGCAATACTGCCTTAGAACCTAAGTAAGTTCTGCTGCCTTTAAAGTATAAACGGAGGGTTGAGATTCTGTAAACAGAAGATGAATAAGCCAGCTAGGAAAAAAGAGAGCTCGCCAAATCACAAAGGGAGGCCAGCTCTCAAAGAGCTCAGCCTTCAGGAGTGTCTGTCCACAGCCATTCTGTGTGCCACTTCCCTTGTCACCAACAAATGCACGCTTTTTCTAAATCCCATTGTAACGAGAAGCTGAAAAATGCAGACATTTCTTAGTAAGTAAATAGTTCAATTTATAGTGTTTCTCAGTGGGGCATTTCTAATCTGTAAGAAATAACTTATGGCAAGTTCTAATGGTGTTTCTTGTTCTGGCAAGAACAATTTTAGAGAAAGAAACAAAATGAAGAGGGGATACATTGTACGGCCAAAGTTCCTACAGTTTGGAAGCTGAACCGTGGCCACTGGATCTAAAGCAGGCCTCTCACTAACCACCTGCTATCGGCTGTATCCAGAATTTAATCTCTTGGAACCTTTTCCCCAACATAGGTTCAAAAAATTCCTAATGACTAGAACCATAAATCAGAACAGTACTAAGTGTGGGTGGCTTCCTCTAAGATTTAATATGTCTCCCAAAGATTTGACATGATGCCTAAAATTAACATATTGCTCAGTAATCTGATTAAGGCACTGAAAGTACCTCTCAAAGTGAAAATATTTTCTGGGAGAAGATAATATATGGAATAATAGTGAGCATTAATACTCTAATGAAATGATTTTTCAGAAATTTAGATAACAATCCATTTAGCAGAGCCCCGAGGAAATGTAAATTAAACAGGTAGTTAAGAGAGAAGCGATTGAGCAAGGCTGGAGTGCTGAGGCTATAAGAAAGGATTTTTGCTTGATATAGAAGTAATTTATTTACTAATGTATCTTTGGTAAGTTGTCCCAGCCTTTTCTCCCTATTCCTTTTTATGTTTATGTACTTTAACCAAGAAATCATGAGATAGGCCAAAAACCAGAATGCTGTGGAGGAAAAAATTAGGAATGGACAGCCCAGTAGGAATCGCAAAGTTCTTGTCATTATTTCCCAGAGCCATAGTGTTGTAAATTGTAATGCGAAAGAAGGCAATTGTCAGGAGTTTGTTCTCTTATGATGGAGACTGGGAGAGGCCTGTTCAGAATGCATGACTGTACCCAAAGGTGACTCTGTGCACATGTGTGGTCTAAAATCTGTCGCCAGAGACCGGTCTATTGCAGAAAGTGAGGTGGCCTGGCATATGCCCACTGGTTTGCACCATACGAACCAGGGGAGTAGTTACAGGTCAGACATCAGAGGGGAGGAGTCAGAGGAGTGTAGGGAAAGCTGGAATGCACGGGGGTGAGGTGGGCACAGGCCCTGGACAGGAAGGGGGACCAAACAGGAGCAAGGATGAGCTTTGCAACTTTATGGCTTTGCTATGGCTGGATGACAACCCAAATGCACACACTGCCAGTTGCCCACTGAAGACTCAGTCAACAGCTATAACAAAAATGATGTTTGTGAAATACTAACTTTAATTTTTTAATACATTAGAGGATCATTTTCAAAGACAATCATTTAAAAATATTCTAAATGGAAAACAACTAAATCTCAGTAAAAAAATTAACTTTCTCTTAAAATAATAAAAATTCTAGCTATTTGACCAAACATATATCCTGAAAGCCTCATGGATAATATTCTTTAAGCTTTCTACCCTGAGATTCTGTGTTAACTTCTAAGATATTTTCCAGGTATAAAATTATATGTCTATGAGATCTAAATATATAAATCATCAGAATCAGAATCTTGCTGCTGGGTTAGAAAGAACCTTAAACATCATTTAAGCAGACCCCTCCATCTGATGATTGAATCCAGATAGTTAGATAATTATAGTGGGGGGAACCCACCTCATCCCCTGCCTTCTGGGGATAAACTTCATTCTTAGCAAGGTATAATTTGTTTATACTTTCCATTCATTAGTCTTAGGCCTATGGCTTGGTTGCATAAAGATGTTTCTATTCCTTTCTTTAAATTATCCTAAAATCGGTTATCAAATTCTCTGAGACTTGAACAGTTCCTTGGATAAAAAGACATTGGTGTAATTTTGAGTCATTTTCACATCCATCAAATTTTCTTTCTGAAAAATTATACTTTTCATATATTGAACTTAATTGGATAGTTTTTTCAAAAGGCCTAAGACTTAGCATATAAGATTCCAACTACAAAACTAAAATGCTTTTAAAAGTATAGTCATTTTAAGTGGTCAATAATTATCTTCAAGAGTATGATTTCCTGAGTAAAACTAGTATTAGTAATTATAGGCAAATATGTAATAAGTTCAAAACAGACTAGATTATTTATTCATTCAAAAAATAGATCTTCTTTCTTTCAAGTCCTGTGTTTTGTCTTGGGGTACAAGGAGCTATTCTTGGGGAAAATGACAGGAGAAAAGGAGATTAGAGTACAGTGCATTAAAAGCTACTAAACACATCCTGGAGGTAAGGCGACAGGTATGCGGGTGGGTGTAGGATTTAGCCTGATGAAGCTGGCCATGGTGGTGCTGCACTGGGGGCAGAGGTGCATGATGTGGAGGAGATCTCCCAGAAGAGGAATTATTGGGATAAAGTTTTGCAAATTAGAGAAATGGCATGTTCAGAAAGCTGCAATTGCTCACACATGACCTGAAATAGGAGTGGGGAGAGAGGAGGAAGAGAAGGAAGAGAAGGGTAGGGAGGAGAAAAGGGAACGAGAAGAGGAGGGAAGAGGGAGTCTGGTGGGGCATGAGGACAAGCTGAGGCCTGGGACAGGAGCTAAGTAGGGCCATGTGGTGACGGACCTCGCAAACACATTAAGGACTTAAGACTTTTTCTTAAGGGCAATAAAGGAGCACTGAAAGGTATTAAAAGATTTGCATTTTAGAAGAATCCCATGGACTGAAGTGTGGAGAAGGACTGAGGACCATTGAGATTGGATGCAGGCATGTCAGTCGGGAGACTGCAGGAACAATCTAGACGGGGAATGACGGTGGCCTGAACCGAGGTCGCAGCCATGAGCTGGGGAGATGTGGGAAAATGCAAGGTGTGCTCTGAAGAAGAATGCACGTAGGAGGGGACAACAGGAGTGT
>RJWJ010018113.1:21026-32157 GCA_004363605.1 Indri indri
TTTTTTTTTTTTTTTTTTTTTTTTTTTTTGAGGCAGAGTCTCACTCTGTTGCCCAGAGTGGAGTGCCGTGGGTCAGCCTAGCTCACAGCAACCTCAAACTCCTGGGCTCAAGGGATCCCTCTGCCTCAGCCTCCCGAGTAGCTGGGACTACAGGCATGTGCCACCATGCCCGACTAATTTTTTCTATGTATATATTTTTAGTTGTCCAGATAATTTCTTTCTATTTTTTAGTAGAGACGGGGTCTCACTCTTGCTCAGGCTGGTCTCGAACCCCTGAGCTTGAGCGATCCACCCGCCTCGGCCTCCCAGAGTGCTAGGATTACAGGCATGAGCCACCGCGCCTGGCAGTATCTGTTTAAATATAGGAGTCCAAAGCTCAGGAGAGAGTTTGGGGGCAGAGACAGATTTTTGAATCATCAACTTTTGAGTGGAAACCAAAGCCACATGTGTGGATCTCGTTGTCTAGGTAGAGTATGAGCGCGGTCAGAAGAGCATGAGATGATCAGGAACCCAGGGTAGTATCCTAGGAGGTGGGCAAGGAAAGGGGAATCTTCAAGAGACTCTAAGAAAGACCAGTTAGTGAACTAAAGAAAAATGTGCCCCCCTCCCAAACGAAGTGGCACTAGCCAAGGCAGAGGAGACACAGCAAGTCTAACTTCAGCTCCTTGCAGCATCTCTATGACATCCGTGTGGCTGCAGCTCCCACTGCTCAGCCCGTGTGATTGCAGGGCCCGATGCCTGTCCCTGGCTGCCGGCCTAGGGTACCACCGTCTCCCCAGCCATGGGCTGTGAGCAGCTTCTTGCTGCTGTTAATCTGATTGCATCATCTTCCTCCATTTGGCCTCTCAGCTCTTCTATGGTTTGTGTAACTGATTCCACGAATTGAATCCCCTCTGTGTGAAAGACTGACCGTGGATGGACCACACCTGACCAACACACCCACGCTCACGGCACCTCTCCCACTCCCTCCCTTCCTCCGAACCCTGAAGATAGTTATTTATTTTGTTTTGCTTTGCGGTCTTACGCCTACAGTAGCTAGAAGTAAGAAGTACTAGAAATCTAACTGGAAGTCCTCATTCCAGCAAAAAGTTAAAGGCCAGGGTTTCAGAAGAGGCCCAAAGTTGTAATTGTAATGCAACCAGCCACCAGGTTCTGGCCCTTGTGCATTCAGTGTCTCTTGGCTATACTGCTCAGTTCCAGCAATATCATCTCCTCTTACTCCTCACCTCGGGGGCAATGCCTGTCTTGTTCCTTTCTTGGCCCTTTAGTACTGTAGGACCCAACATATCTGTGAAAATACACCAAGGAATAATGACCTTGCGTTCACTATGTTATCTTCGCAACTATGTGCGTTTGAAAACTCCTGCCAAGTGTTTCTGGCTATGCGGTGTGCTGATTTTTACTGGGCCACAAGAGAAGGGTAACTTTTTCTCCTGTTACAATCAAAGTCTGGAAGGAAGAAAAGACAATCTCCAAGTAATGAGTTCAGCTGTCAAATACAGGATCATTCCTGGGCCCACAGTAAGTGCAGGGAAGTGTTGACTTTTTCTATTGCTTTTTATTCATTGTTTTTCCAGTGGGATAGCAATGCGAGGTAGAAAGCCACCACTCCACCCCAGTGTAATTTGCAGAGCCATTCTGTAGGGACCCTGGGTTATGGCACCCGCAACCTGGCAATGCAGGCGCTGGCCTGCCCATTTGCGAGCATCGAGCATCGCTGGTACTGTGGCTTGTGTGCCAGCGCAACCTTTCTCTAATTCTTTTTTAAAAGGAAATAATAAAAGGAGGGGAGGATATTCATTCAGTGGCTTGCAGAAAAGACCTCGGAAACCTATTTATTATGCTGTGGTCTACAGGGAATTTGCGTCTGGGGTTTGATTTCAACTAAGATAAACTAGCTAATGAAGGAAAATAAGTTTCAGAATCAAAGCTCCTCCCCTCATTACTACCAGTCTGAGAAGTGTTTATAAGCTCTCCCCAGTGTTGACCTCCAACTGGGGTCCCCTCTCCCTGCGGTGCCCTCTCTCTCTCTCTCTTTCACTCCTTCTTGACTTCTCACCCTCCCCTCCACTCTAAATATCTTCCTTCTTCCATTCCCACCAAAGTCAATGATTTCTCAGTTTATTCTTTATTCCTTTTCTCTTTTCTTTGACTCTTGTCTCTTCTTGTTCTCTTTCTATTCTAAGGTCAAAAAATTAGCATTGCTCTTAGGAACCAGTAGGGCCTTCGTGTGACTGTCTTCAGAAGCTCTTCACAGCGATATTCCCTCTTCTCCTTGTGATGGTCTTTTAGCTTCTCTCCATGATTAGCTTTGACCTCTTCTCCACTACCTTTCTTCTTTCAGCTTCTCCCTGGCACCATGACAACGACTCATATTCAAAAAGAGTACAGTGATTTCCTTGGTACTTCATCCTGGAGCTTGAGTGTTTCCTTCATCACAGATTGAGTGGGCTGGGATAGACTGTTGTGATCACAGCCCCCAGTGTGTTCATATTTCTCTGTGTGTGTGACACTTTGCAACGTAACTTTGCTGCTTCTCTTGCAGTGGGTGAAGTGTATTTCTCTATTCCCTGGCCAGGGACCTGTTTTGGCCGATGCAGCAAGTGCTGGCGGGCAGAGGGTGAGGATCGGGGGGCCAGAGCAGACCAGCCATCCAAGATGACTCCCAGACAAGAGGAATCTGCAGAACTGTAACATGAGCTCTCAGAGACGTTTTTGTGCCTTTTCAGCCTTCTCATCCTTTAAGGGATATTTGGAAAAATTTTAAAATAAAAAACTTAAAAAATACCGTTTAGCATCATTTCTCAATGAAATTACATTCTTAATTTCCTTTTGATAGATTTTGGTCTTTAATCTCCTTCTTGTGATTTCACTAGCATAATAACCAGTGGGATATATTTGCATATAAGCTTATTTTTGCCTTTTAATGCCCATTTTTGCCTTTTAATGGTACATAAAATTGCGGAAATGATGTTTGTTTTTCTAATTCACTAAGCTTTGGTGTGGTTCACTAGGCAGCACAATCTAATAGTGTCTAAGTGAGATAACCCATGCAAAATGCGAGGCACATTGGATGTTCCTTGCTTGTTTGTTGAATTATAGCAAGTATATCTGATTCATTCTTGAAATAGAAAGTGAAATATTTCCACCACTTGAGATCCTCTTACATGAAACTATAGTGTATCTGTATTTACTTCTTCATATCTTTTTCGCAACCAAGGTAAGTTAATTTTGTATATGCACAGATTTTTAGACACCCATTGAAGGGATAATTACAAAAGAGTGGAACTCAGGATGGGGAAAAAATAGGACAGAAGGCAAAGTAGGAAGAAGTTTTTATAGTGCAATCTTGGCTCAGCTATAGGAAGTGGATGCAAAATAAACTTGGCCTTAAATCTATACTCAGGAATGGAGTGAAAGAGCCCATACGCATTTAAGAACTGAAGGAGTCAGGTACCTCTGTGTCTTTTTATGTGCACATGAGGTAGAGTTAAGGCTGTGTTTAACTTCTGTATTTGGGAGAGAGGTTGAGAAATACCTCCTTAGCTCTGGCAATATGACTGAGTTAAATAAACATTACCCAGACTGTTGTATCTCAAACTTCCAAGTTAACCACAATTTGAGACCTTAACGGCATGTTTCAACAGCTCCTAATTATAAAGCATTGAACATTTGAATGGAAGTCCAAGAACAACAATAAAAGAAAATATCAATCAAATCCTTTTTTTCAATATGAATATCAACAAAATGAATTAAAAGTGTTTCATTTACACATCAAAGAAGGAAGATCTTGAAATATTTCTATCACACCAAACAGAGGTTGGCAAACTATCACCTGCAAATAAAGTTTTATTGGAACACAGACATGCCCATTCACTTATATATCGTCAGTGACTGCTTTTGAGCTATAATAGCAGAGTTGAGTAGTTCAGACATAACCCAGATGGCCTGCAGAGGCTAAAACATTTGTTATCTGACCCTTTATAGAAAATGTTGATCTAGCCCCTGATATAGTAGGTAAATGGTAACTGCATACATATGTCTCCATGCCTACCGGTCACTCAAGATGTGTAAAATATCACTGGTATTCTCTTTCCTACCTATGCTTTGTTGTTTCATTTTAATGACTCTGTAGTGGGCGTTCCAGCTTGAATTCAAGCCTCCGGTATGACTACGCAGGGGAAATGAGAGCTACAGAAATCCATTTTGATGGGGACTGAGGAGCATCTTTGGAGAACTCAACGTGAGACACGGCCGAGTTAGTAACACACAGCTCACCCCGGTAAGAAAGTGTTGGCTGCCACCAAGGGGCATTTCTGAGTACAGCTCAGTTTCAGTTATTCAAATTTGTTTTCCAATCACAACTCCATCAAACTCACCGTTTCATCCTCATGAAATCAGGGACAAAAATTATTTGGAATTATTTCACTAAAGTCTCTTTAAGAGATCAGTCATGTGCAGTGCTGCTCTGTGATCCTTTTGAAGGGGGATAAACACACACAAATGAAAGGGAAGGAGGCCTCTCTCCCCACAGTGCCATGGAATCGACATCACACACTTTTGGCAACGTGTTGACTCTGGTGTGGTTTTGGTGTCAGGGAATGCAGTGGCCAAGACAGTGGACAGCAATAGGGATCAGAATGCCTACTGAGTGAAGCTTGGTTCAACAGAAAGTTTGAACAGACGCCCCAGCCCTTGGAGTTTAGTGGATGCTGCAGTGTGAGAAGTGCAGAGGGAACCTCAGTGCTGGCAGAATAGCCTGAGGGCTGGGGACCCAGCAGAGCTAGATGACGTTTGGAGACCATCACTCAGCATTCTGGCCTCAGCTAATTTTCTGACTTATGCAAAAGGCAGACTCTGACCACATTGGAATGAAAGAAATGAATATTTTTTCTTATCAGAATTATTTTTCCATTTGTTTAAAAGGAGTTGAGCGAATCAGTGCAACTGGGGAATAGAGAATTGTTCTTGGATCAGCAGGAATATGAGGAAAATAGAATGTGCCTCTGGTTAGCTCCTCCTCCTAACCCCCACCTACGAATTTGTTCTTTTTTTTTTTTTTTTTTTTTGAGACAGAGTTTCACTCTCTTGCCTGGGGCGAGTGCCGTGGCGTCAGCCTAGCTCACAGCAACCTCAAACTCCTGGGCTCAAGCGATCCTACTGTCTTAGCCTCCCGAGTAGCTGGGACTACAGGCATGCGCCACCATGCCCGGTTAATTTTTTCTATATATGTTTTTAGCTGTCCAATTAATTTCTTTCTATTTTCGGTAGAGACGGGGTCTCGCTCTTGCTCAGGCTGGTCTCGAACTCCTGACCTTGAGCGATCCACCCGCCTCGGCCTCCCAGAGTGCTAGGATTACAGGCGTGAGCCACAAATTTGTTCTTAAACAGAAAGCAAAGGCCTCCGGGCCCCCGTGCTTCCCTCTGCAGGGTTACAGAGAGCCAGTGCAAGAGCCCCTTCACCATATCAGAGAGACTTTGAGGCCAAGCTCCAAAACTGCTATCGCAAAGAGAGACCATCTGCTTAGAAAATTTAGGCCTCTTCCTAAATCAAAGAAAGTCTTATCTTTCCTGTAACTTTGACCCCTTCGTAGTCTAAGCTATGAGAGAAAATAAAGCCCTAAAGAAGTAGGGCTATTTATAGAGAAATTCTTCCAGGAAAGAGGCCCCATGCCTTTTATTTTCACAAAGTATTTATTCTGTAACAGGTGTAATGTGTTTTCTGGAGGAATGGTTTATATGTAAGAGTAATACTTCATCTGTAAACCATTATTAAATGGCCTCAAATTCATCACAGAAGTAAAATGAAAGCTATGGATGTTGGATAGCCAGTTCCACCAAACATTTTTTAGAAAGTCTTTATGGTCAAATATATTAGGGAAATGCTGGATCAGAAAAAATTAAATGGTTGATTTACTTCAGAACTTCTCAGGTTCTTAAAAATACCAATATGTGAAATGCAGTTTCATGAGATGGATATAATCTGAAGTATTACTCAAGGCATTTGACCCCTGGGACCCTTTTGTGTACCGTAATGTACTCAAAGCACATTCTTCTTCGCATGTTTTAAAATCTCAATTTATTGTGGGATAGGAATTTGCTTAGCATGGTAGAAATCTGGGAGTATGTATTGTATTAGGCAGAACTCTTAGGGTTGAAGGTGATAAAAACTCAATGCAGAATAGCTTAAGTAAAGACAAAATGCTCTGGCCATGTCACCGAGAAGCGGAGGCGGACAGAGCTGTGCTGAGCATGACTGGGCTGGTGCCCAAGCAGAGGACTTCACCTCATGCCCTTCCTTGGCCACTTCTCTCTCTCCTTCCACCTTTCAGCTCTGCTTTCCTCTGTTTTTGTTTGATTTGGTTTGTTACTTTGGTTTTGGTTTTTCCCCCAGACAGGCTCTTTCTACAAGGTGGCAAGTCTGCGATTTCAGAGGGAAAGAATGCTTCTTTTCTGAGAATCTCAGCAAAATCCAGAGAGAGCACTCATGGGCCAATCTGGGTGGTATACCCCTCCCTAATCGAGACGCTGTGGACAGGGACAGGAAAGATTACGATAGGTCAGGTCTAGGACCGTGTGACCACCCCATAATGGAAGTGAAGAATTATTTCCATTCAAACTACATGTAATAGGTTCTTGATAAGAGAAATCTTTTAACAGAAGACAGAAGAAGAGCTGCCAGGCAGGAAAAAAAAAAAAATCAACAGATGTCCACTCAGTTTGTTCACCCACACGTGATGTCTGGCAGTGCCTCCCTGTCCGGGCTTTTTACTTATTAATCTCAATTAATCTCATCTTACAGTCGTTATCTTTGGTTCTCTGTCATCAGATTGACCAGGTAAATTCACTTGGAAGGAAACATGTCTGCAACGCTCACATTCTCCTTCACCTTGTATAAATTATTAACTCTGTGAGCCAAACGGTAAAAAGATTCTCTTAAAGAGTCATTCTCAAAGTGTGGTCCTACAACAGTAGCATCACTGCAAGCTGGAAACTTATTAGAAAGGCAAATACTTGGACTCCACCCCAGACCTACTAAATTTAATCTCTGAGGTGGGACCCAGCAATCCGTGTCTTCTCAAGCTCCCTAGGCGGTGCTGAAGCACATGAGAGCTTGAGAACCACTGCTCTCCAGAGATAGGCAAGATCCACTTAACCTTGGTCACTTCAGGACCTCAAGTGGAAGCCTTCCATTAACCTGCCTGGGGGAAGGCTCTTCATTCATCGTTTTGATGTGACAGACCTGGGATGGTGCCCGTTCATCTGTATTCTACCAAAGTCCCACAGGTAATCCAAATGCGTACTCAAGCTTGAGGACTACTGTTAGAAAAGAGCAAAATGTTTAAGGCAAGGGTTGTGACTAAATTTCAAGTGTGTAGGCAGTCACCATAATTCAAGAACAGCCCATTACTTGGGACAGAATGCAAACTGACTGACCCCAGGATTTGAAAGCAGCTGTTGCAGAAGGAACTCAAGCCAGGCAAGCTAATGAAATGTGATGACCCTGAGGGGAGCCTTTTCAAACGATGTAGTATAACTGAGCAACACTCAGAAACTGAAGAAGAAAGAGGTTTTCGCAACTAGGCTCTCCGAGAGGTGTTTGGAGGGGACAGGGCAGAGAACAAGAGGAGAATGTTTGAGCAAAGGCATTAGGTAACGTTGCAATGTCAGGAGGCAGAGCTCTAAGCGCAACAGTTTCTGCAGTCAGGTTAAGGAAAATATTCATACAGACATTTTCCAAAATTATAAGTCTGTTATTTCAGCCCTCTTGACACACATGGAAAACAACTCACCAGCAGGGTCATCTCGGAACATGAAAAGCAAAGACAAACACACCCTTCAATGAGAATCTTGGCAGCGTCAGTAATCTCAACATGTATTAAAAATACCAGCAGCAAGTGCTTGATTTCCTGAGGGATAATTATGCAGAGAGGGGTGACCAGCTGTTCTGCCTCTCCCAGAGGATGTGGGCTTAAGTGGCATCACAGGGGGTGCAGCTCATTGTAAGGAGATCCTTTCTGACAGGAAAGTCTTCAGATGCAGACACCAGAATGGATTAACACGGGAGGCTGGAGAAGGCCCTTCCCCGGAGAGAGCTGTCTGCTGGGGTGGTGCCCACAGCACTCAGAGCTCTTCTTGCTTCCCTGAGAGAGCCCTGATATCTCTGCAAACACCATCCAAGGAAGCAGATGTGGAACAGTTTCTAATACATAGATTGCCAAAACCTGGACAACTTGAGGGAAGGAGGCAAACAGAGCCTGTTAGGTTTCAATAATCCTCTGAAGGCTCCCCTGGGAACTCCCTGACAATCCAAATTAGAGCACGCGAGCGGTCTACTCTTGATTGTTTAATAAGGAATATTCCAGTTGGTGGATTTCAGTGGCCCTTTTCTTCTTTGTTCTACCCACTTTTAATCATTTCACTGCCTTTTAGAACTTCCACCAAGTGCTAATGATGGATAAAAACTGGAGGAAAAACTCAAGTCAGTATTGCTGCTATAGGTCAGTAGCTCGGCTCTAGGAAGTGGCCTCCTAATACTCCAGAGGGACACCGGAACTTTCTTAAGAGACTGCAGTAAGGGGAATGACATCTATTTGGAGTCTCCAGACGGCACAGGGTGGACGGTTGGTCAGACTTCATTATCTTACAGATTGAATCTCTGCTCATAACTGGTAAGACTGAGATAAAACCACTTACCTCATGGGGTTCTGGTGAGAACCAGATGGGCTAATAATGCTCAGTGTGGGGCACTGTCTCCCTGTGTGTTAGTCCTGCCAAACTGAGGAACCCTGGCTCATGCCCTAAACAGGATCCTGGAGGATCCCAAAGGTTTGAAGAGAGGAAAAAGAAATGAGAGAGAAGAAAGGAACAGTGAGAAGCAGAAACATAGGAGCTGAATCAATAAATAGCACACAGACTCCCAAGGCGGCTGCTGCATCTCTGAAGCTACTGCCTGCTATTCCTACTACCATCCCCACCACCACACCTATTATCTAGAGTTTATAAAGGACTTGCTGTATGCCAAGGAGTCAAATACATTGCCACTGACCATCTAATTAGCAAGTGGCAGATCCTGGATCTGAACCTAAATATGCCTAAATCCAAAGCCCATGCATTTGTTATACCTTGGATAATGGCGAACAAAGACTGGATTCCAGTGAGGTAATGCTATGCGTTTTCCACCAATCTGTTCTGTTTTGTTTTTACTGATTTTTTGTTTTCGTTTGTATTCCCCATGCAGACTCTCACCAAGTAAGGTTCCCTAAGCTTGCCCTTATTACCTGAAACCTGACAGAGCCTGAACACAAATTTAGGTTCCTCCATGTCTCTGCTCCAGATCTCCATCTGAGAGATCAATCAATCCCTCAAGCAGAAACTGGCTTCTGGACATCTCTGCCCAGGAATGGTTATTTAATGCTATGAATCTCCCTCTGAGCACCACTTTAACTGCATCCAACAAATTTTAATATGCTTTTTCTTTTTTCCATTTTTATAATTTCCCTTTAGATTTTCTCTCTGACTTACAGATTATTTAGATGTGTGTTGTTTAATTTTCAACAGTTTAGAGATTTTACTATTATCTTTCTATTAGGATTATTAGTTTAATTCCATTATGGTCAGAAAAAATACTTTGTATGATTTTATTTGTTTTAAATTATTAAGTTTATTTTATGACCAAGAATATAGTTTATCTTGATTAATGTCCATTTTGTACTTGAAAAGTATATGAATTCTGCTGTTGTTAGATAAATATCAGTAAAATCTATTTGGCTGTGGTGTTATTTTGTTCCTCTGTTTCCTTGCTAACTTTATTTCTACCTGTTTATTTATCGCTGAGAGAGAAGTGTCAAAGTCTCCAACTATAATTTCTCCTTTTATTTCTGTCACTTTTCCCCCCTCTATTTTGAAGCTTTCTTGTTAGGTGTATAAACACTTAAATTATTATGTTACCTTGGGGTTTTATCATTATGCAATGTCTGTCTTTATCCCTGGTAATTTTCCATGCTCTAAAGTGTACTTTATCTGATATTTACATAGCCACATAAGCTTTTTTCCCCATTATTGTTTGCACTGCGTTAACTTTTCCATTCTTTTACCTTTATCCTATCCATATCACTTAAATTTTTTTTTTAATTTTTTACTTATAGACAGGGTATCACCATGTTGTCCAGGCTGGCCTTGAACTCCTGGGCTCAAGCATTCTTCCCACCTTAGCCTCCTAAGTAGCTGGGATTATAGGTACATGTCATCATGCCCAGGTTATCCATTTTATCATTATTTTAAAATGGGCTTCTTTTAGATAGTTTATGGCTTAGATTTTATTTTTATTCGTTGTAAAATGCAAATCTTTTAATTGGTGTGTTTAGATTATATTGCATGTAATTATTTTCATATTTGAATTTAGGTCTACTGTTTTATTTGTATTCTCTTCAATTCCTCTATTATTTATTCCTCTTTTTCTCCTTTTATGCCTTCTTTGTAATTATTTGAAATTTTTGAGAATTTCATTTTAATTTTTCTATTCAGTTTAGACTATAATTCTTTGTATATTTTTTCTTAGTGGTTGTTCTAGAGATTATAATATACAAGCAATTCTTCACAGTCTACTTAGAGTTTATATTTTACCATTTCACATGGGATATTGAAATCTTCCCATCATGTATTAATAATATTTGATACATTAATAACAGAAATAAAATAAAAAGATAATCCAGAAAAGACAGATCTCTTTATCTCCCTCATTCTGTGTTGTAGTTGTCATATATTACATCCACATACTTGCTAGGGTGGAAACTTACTAGGTGCTCATGGCAGGTTGGAGAAAGAATTCTCACACCAGGAGTAGAATAGTTTTGGGAAAGAATGTTTATGTTACTTTCTAGAGAGAGCAAGAGAGAGAGAGAGAATGTGGCCACAGCACTGAAGAAAATGTAGAGAGTAGTGCTGGGCAGCTAAGGAAAGTTGCTTGGTGCTTTTAAAGGGTAAAGACAGCTGTTTTCCTCTGTTCAGCAGACTGATAACAGAAGTGGCAGCAAAGCAGTTGCAGGTGTTCTTTATTTTTTTCTCTATGAGGCTGACTTTATGAGTCCTTGGAATCTGGTGCTGGTGAGAACTAAAGTGGGGAGTTTGC
>RJWJ010018114.1:0-32051 GCA_004363605.1 Indri indri
GGAGGAGGGAGGAGGGAGGCGGAAGTCTACATCCACAGCAAGGCTCAGAGCCAGCAATCAGAGCAAGGTCAAAGTACCAGCGAAAGGTTGCAATGGCCAGAAAGGATACTGCACTCCTTGTCCAAAAGGGCACCTTTCTTACCTACGACTGCCTTGAACGGACAGCCGCAAAGGTGCTGGTCCTCGTTCCGAGACATCTTAAGTCACTGAAGCCCCCGTGAGACCTGCCACTGAAGGAAGAGCAGTATGGGGGTGGGACATTGGGTTTAGGGGAACAGCAGGTTGGAGTCCGTATACCTGTAGGCCGGTTCTCGGGGAGTGAGGTGCAGGGGTGAATGTTGCGGGGCCCACACACCCCTTTAGATGGTACCATCCTCTCTGGCAGGACCAGCTCTCCATCCCGTGGAGGCCACGGGTGCCCTGGTGTCTAGGGACTGACTGTCTTCTTGGCTCCTACTTCCAGGTCCGGCGCTCACTCATCACGATGATTAAATTCCACCTCCTTCCAGCTGCCCCCTTGCAATGTCAGGAGGGACACAAGCCTCTCCCTGAGCCCCGATCCTGCTGCCGTTCGATAAGCCCCATATTTCACACCCCGAGTGGCTGCGTTTCAGCGGTGGGTGAAGTGGTTTTATTTTTATCGCGCACGCAGGCGTATAAATATGTACGAGGAGCTTAGAAGCACTTTAGGGTCTCTCTGGCAGGGAGGCGCAGTGTGAGTGTGAGGGCGCATGGCAATCAGTTCCTCCGGGGCACGGGCTCTGCTGAGGACGAAGGGGCCGCCTCCCGGCAGCCTCCCTGGCCCCGTCTCCTAAAATGACGTCTGCCCTCCTGGCTTCCTGAGAACAGCATGACACCTTGGCAAACTTTCCAGAACAAAACTTAAAAAAACAAAACGAAAACAGAAGCGAAACAGAGCTGGGTTTCCACCTTCGCTCTGCCACTTACCGGCTCTGTGACCTTGAACAAGGCCCTTCCCCTCTCTGGGTCTTAGCATCTAACTCTGTGAAATGGGGTCAATCATACCCTCCCTGTAAGACTCCCAGGGTGTTTCTGTTTTGTTTTTAAAGGAAAAATATGGCGAAGAATTTGAAACGGGCTCCGAGAGCGGTGCCGTGCAACCGCGAGAGGCCTGTCGGCATCCCTCCCTCGTTCGTTTGCGGCAGGTTCTGACACGCGAGGCTGTGTCTAGCAATAGCAACACGGATGCCAGCGGTGTCGCGGGGCTTCTCCACACAGCACGGAGAGGAGGGGGGAAAACAGTGTTTATTAACCTCCTGCTGCAGGGCTGGCACTTTACACACATAATTGCATTTGAACACGACAGCAATGCTGTATACGAGGTGTTATTCCTGTTTGCTGATGGGGAAAACCGAAGTTCAGAAGGGTAAGGAGTCACAAGAGCCCAGGGTTGAAGGCAGGTCGGGCTGAAACTTTCCTCTGGGTGGCCGTACGGAATAGCTCTCTCCAGGCTGGCTGCTTCCACGAGGGATGGTCTGGGCATGCCGGCCAGGGGCTGTGCCGGCCTGTGCTGTGTCCCCCAAAGCCTCCCCTCCGTGACACCGGCTGCAGAAGGGAGCTCGTGAGGCCCAGGCCCAGCCTCCAGTGTGCTCAGGCTGGCACAGAGACAGGATGGCTCTCATCCGCCAGGCCCCTGGAATCAGAGGCAGAGAGAGGAAGCAGTGGCTTGGGTGGGGATGTGCCAGGTGAAGATGCATTTTAGAGCAATTACAGCTCTCTCCTGGCCAAGGATGGGGGTCAAAGGATGCTGAGCTCTGGCCTCTCATCTCTCGAGCCCACGCCCCGGGCTGTGGGAGATCAGGAAGAGAAGTGGGCTGCTTTCTTCCCATGGGGCTAAGTCATCCCAGGAGGCCAGCCAACCACTGAGGTCCAGGGCTGGGCACCTGCTGCCTTCCTTTCCCCCAAGGGCTCCCCTGAACCCTGCGTCAGGAGGCTCAATAATCTCTCCAAGATCCAGCTTTCTTTTGGGTATATATCCAGAAATGGAGTTGCTGGATCCTACAGTTGCTCCTCTTTGAGGAAGAAGACCCACCCTGCACCCCCAGCTGCCTCCGAAGGTGGGGAGCCTGCAGGAGGCTGGGGCGCAGGGACTTCCAGACCCCCCTCGCTGGCCGCAGCATGTCGTGGGTGTCACAGCTATCTGCCTTCATGGGGCCTGCATGTCACAGGCCTCGTTAGAGGAGAGTGGAGCCACCATTCTCCAGGGAGAGGAACGATGCTCAGAAAACATGAAGAGTGGCCCTTGAGGGCAGACCGAGCCACAGGCAAGAGGGACCCGAGTGCTCTGGGTAACGGCTAATGACTGCCAGGGGACCAGAGGTTTTACCGAGGTAACTGGACGCACATAGCCGCAGTGGACAGATGTTTGTTGACCAAATGAATGGTGACAGTTCCAAAATTCTCAAAGGGAAACTCCACCTGGGCTCTTGTTCACATAATGGAAGCTCAGGGAATGAATGAAAGAGTGAATACATTAGCATAAAATTGTACCGAGTTGCTTTTCTCTGCAAAGGAAGAATATTCAGAAAAGATGAAAGGTCAAGAACATTCAGCAAGCTCTCCCGGACCCCGCCTGGTGCAAACATGCACCTTGGCAGGCAGGGTAAGGGAGTGGAGAGCAAGGTGTGGGCCTGCCCAGGAGCAGCTCGTAGACCAGTGGGGCCGGAGGAGGATGCATCCCCCGCCAAGTGCATCATGGGAAGATCAAGTGCGGGGAGAGAATCGCAAGTTACCAGTAAACCTGGAAAGGGCTCATATCTACTCTCCATCTACTTTGGGCCAGAGGCTTTCTCCTAGTGTGTTTCGCTCAGCAACTCTGACAGCCAGGACTGTCCCCATGGACCAGGTTCACACACTGGCAAATGGCAGAACAGAGATGTGAGTCCAGGAAGGCCTGACTCCAACATCCGAGTTCTTTCCTCTTCACCAACAGAGGCAGCCAGGAAGACTTCCTGGGGGAGGTGACTTGAACTGAGATGGGTATACGCATTTGCCTTGCAGAGGACAGAAAGGCTTTCCAGGTGGAGGGAAAACACAACAGCCAAAGCCCAGAGATAGAAGAGGGGAAGGAATGTTCAGGAAAGCAGCAAAGACACCAGTTTGCCCAGAGAAAGGAGCAGATGGAAGGGGAATGTTAAGAGATGGTTGGCTGGGCCCAGCCTCAAGCCTGAGGCCAAGGGTCCCTGGTGCTGCTGGGCTTCCAGCGGGGAGTGACAAGCTCGAGGTTATGCTGTCCCGCAGTTCGGCCACTATGTCCAGGGTTGGGAGGAGGAGTGAGTCGCAGGCAAGGCAGAAACTGGGAGGCTGCTTCACTTTGATCCTCCAGGAAAGGGGAAAAGCATTTGTACCATTGTGCATAGGGCCTGGGGGATACAGCTGGGACCATCCTACCCTTACGGAGCTAACCATTTGCCCTTGGGGAAAACAGAAAATAAACAAGTCAACAACTAAACCGAAATGATTCCAGGTTGTCATCTGTACCCAGAACTAAGTGAACAAGATGATGTGAACAGTAATAATGGGAGCCTGGTGCAATCAGGGAAGGCTCCCCCAAGGAGGTGACCATCACACTGGATCAGCTGAGTAAGAAGGAGCCAGCACTGGGAAGAGCAGGGAGGACCCCAGGCAGGAGGAACAGGAGAAGAGCCTTGCAAGAGGAAGAGCTTCCATGTTCCAGGGCCTGGCAGACCGCGCCGTCACTAGGGAGGGCCCGAGGCACGTTTCAGGAGATGAGCTGGGAGAGGCGGCAGTGCCAGGGCTGGCAGGGTGGGAGTCGGGATTTTATTCTGGAGCAACAGGAAGCCATTGGGAGGCTTTAAGCAGAAGAATGACATGATCCAATTTGTGTTTTTGAAAGGCCTCTGTGGCTTCCGTGTGACAAGTGGGAAGGAGGGGACCGGCTGGGGATGAGGGCACCAATCAGGAGACCACGACGAGGGCCGCAGAGAGGGATGACGGTGGCCCAGACTGGGCGGTGGCCAGAGAGATGGCCGACAGGGGACCAGCGGAGGCTCCCAGGCTCTGTTTCCAGGCAGGAGGGACCACAGTGAGAGGTGTCATTTGGAGAAACATTCTGTGTTTCAAAGGCAGGTGACAGCCGGGATGAAACACTGCAAAGTTTGACCCTGGTAGCAAATCCAATTTTCACACATCTCCTTCTGGATGGAATTCGCCTCCCGTCGGAGGGGGAGGTCAGGAGCGCAGCACGGCGATGCAGCCAGAGGCGTTTCTGGGTGGGGAAAGGCTCTCCCGGAGGAATATTACAGGCTCTGGGCTGCAAAACCCTGTCTGGGTGCTCAGAGCAGGATGGAGGGGAGAGGAGGCCCCTCCTTATCCAGCCCCTGCCCCAAGGGAGCCCCTGTCTGATACACTGGACAAATATTTATTCAGCTCCTACATTGCCCCAGGCATTTTTCTAGATGCTAGGCATTGACGGAAAAGACAAAGCTCCTCTCTCCTGGTCCCTTCTCACAGGTGGCCCCCAGTCTAGATGTGGAGGGCAACTTCTGATGCGGCCAGATGGTGATGGCTTCCTGGTAGTCACACCTGGTTACCCCCACCCCTTGAGCATGGGATGACCAGCGCAGGGAAAGCGATGGGATGTCATTTTGGGGATTAGGTTACAAAAGCCCCCGACTTTGGTCCGCTGGCTCTGACGAAGCAAGCTGGTGTGCCGAGAGCTGCCCCGTGGAGAGGCCACATAGCAAGGGAGCGAGGAGGACGACGGCTGGAAGACCCAGGGCTCAGCCTGGCAACTTGCGAGGAACTGGATCTTGCCAACCACTGATGGAGGGAACTTGGCAGCAGATTCGTTCTCAGTGGAGCCCTGACATGTGCGTGGCCTTGGACGGCACCTTGGACACAGACTGTAAGAGACCCTCAACCAGAGGGCCCAGCTAAGCCACACCTGGATTCCTGCCCCTCAATTCTTTTGACACAGGAAGTGTTGTTGTTCTAAGCTACTGAGTTTTGGGGTAATTTGTTACGCGGCAGTTGATAACTAATACACAAGTGAGTGCTTATTAAACACCTACTGTGGGCTTTACTTGCATACGTTTTATGATGTAGGTGCCACCATTATCCCGATTTTATAGATATGGAAACTGAGGCTCAAGGCCACACAGCTAAGAAGGGGCAGAGAAAGGATTCAAACAGAAGCAGTTGGTCCCAGAGTCTGTGCTGCCAAACACGGCTCTGACCCAGGAGGCACCACCTCTTCCTCGCAGAGTGCTGGTCTGATGGAGGAAGCACATTCTCCATGCTGAGAGCACTGCTGTTTAGTTGGGAAGATGCCTCTCCCAAGCTGCTTTCCAGCCATCTTTAAGTTAGCTGGTGCACCCCTGGCCTCTGGCAGAACCCAACCTGAAGGACCTTCCAGAACCGTCTGTCCTCATCCTGCCTGAGGCTGCACTTCCCAGTCTCTTACTGTGTTTCCTCCTTGACACCTGATCATTTGCATGGTTTCCTGACAGAGCCTCACATGCACTCCTTGGAGCTAACTCTGGACCCTACCGCCCTGCAAGTCCTGGGCACCCACCATGTGCCTCGCCTTTGCACACTTTATATGTGTCGTCCCATTTACGTTACACAACCCGTTTTACAGATGGAGAAGCTGAGGCCCAGAGATGTGAACTGCCTATGGTCACCTGGCCTGCAGCCAAGATCTGTCTGACCCACTGGGCTGCGCTGCCTCTCTGGTCCCAACTCCACTGTGGTTTGCACTTGTCCTGATGTCACAACCCCTAAACCGCAGGTCTCTTCCCACACCCCCATCCCTGGTGGGACCTTGTGACGAGCCCTCCCGAGTGTGCCCCTGGGGGAGGTCATCCTGGGAGATGCACGGGGGTCTCTCCGATGTCCCCCCACAAGGATCTCCCTGTTAATTCCTCAAGCACAGCCCAGGAGCCAGTACCTGGTGGGCGCCTAATACATCTTTGCTGAAAGAAAGGCGGAAGCCTGCTCTCGAGGTAGGCAGAGCGGGCATTCTTCCCTGTCTGCCTAGTGTTCGTTCTCCTGAGGGATACACAACGGTGACACCTTCCCCGAGGGGCAGGCAGGCAGTCCAGATCCTTCCCTGGAATTCGAATCTTGAGCAGAACCGACAAAGATTCTTTGCTTGACCAAACTTTAGTCGGACACCCGGCCCTTCTGCTAGGCCTGTCCCCGCACCTCTGCAGAGAACCCCGTTCTAACAAGGACCCTGCAGAGCTGGCTTACCCAGAATCCCCCCTTGTCCTCCATGTGTGACGGGGTCCCTCATCGTCCACCTCCCCCAGGTGGTGTCTGGACCCCTCGGCTGCCTTCGGCAAGGGTCCTGCTGGGTCAGTTTTGCCAAAATCCTCCTCCCCTCCGATGTTCCCTTTGGTACAGTGGTTCCGCATCACCGGGGGACGGGTTCCAGGACCAAATCCTCGGATGCTCCAGTCCCTTACATAAAATGGTGTCGTATTTGCACGCATCCCCGGTACACTTTACGTCATCTCTGGATGAGTTCTAATGCCCAATAACGCAAATGCTACGTACATAGTTGCTATACTGTATTGCATATTTTCATGATTTTTCATTGTATTTTTATTTTTTATTTATCTGTTTTTTCTCCGAGTATTTTTGACCGCAGTTGGTTGAACCTGCGGATGTGGAGCCCGCAGATACAGAGGCCGACTGTAACTTTCCACCCACCGGCCCCACCCTGCTCTTTGGCTACAAATCCGCACTTGCCCACGCTATGTTCGGAACTGTGCCCAGTTCTATACTGAGGTTTCTTTTTCCCTATCTCAATAATTCCAGTAAAACCTGTTTTTATTGCTTTAACTGCTGCTTAGCTATGTTTTTCGGTAGAACTAAGAGCCTAGAGAAGGCCGATGCCACAGCAAGGACCCCAACTCGGCCCTGGCTCAGCCACTGGCAGGAGGGCTCTGGCTTTCTGGTCACCAGACAAGCCCTTGTCTGCAGCCAACGAGCCCTGCTGCCCTTGGGGACTGCCTACCTGGCCTCTGCCGCTTTCTCACCAGGGTGCTGGATCTGATCCACAAGCCAGGGGCTCTTACGACCTAGACCAGGCAAGCTGGTTTTGGGTACAGACACTGGCCCAAGATGGGGATGCTTGGAACCCTCCCTGCCAGGCCTGGCCTCCTGGGGCCCGTCCAGGGGAAGGAGGAGCTGGGGGCCCAATGTTCCCTCCCTCCACCTCTGAACCTCACCACCCACACCCAGGCCCCTTGGAAATCGCAGCTTTCCTGCCGATATCTTCCCTGACCTTCCTTTCCCCCAAAGAAGTCTGTGTACTAATTAGCTAAGTAATAACGTGGCAAGACTATGATTCCTCATTAGCTCCGGAGAGATCCTCTGCTACATGACTGATACGCATCTACGAGAAAATGAACTCCGGTGCAAGGACTTCCTAATCAAGATTAACGAGGAGGTGGGGAGGGGGAGCAGGGGACCCAGAACCCTTCGAGGGTCTCCAGGGGCCCAGGGGTCTATACTAGGCAGGGGCGTTGCAGAGTGGAGGGAGGGAGATGAAAGGTCACAGGGCCAGTCTGAGAGGTCCAGGCTCTCTGCTTAGGCAAAACGGGCTCCAAAGTGAATACCGAGCATCTTCTACTGTGTAGGAGAGAGGGTACTGAAATGAGTAAGCCAGAGCCTGGCCTAACTAGGTAGATAATTACGGCAGAGGGAGATGGGTGAGCTGAGGAAGGGAACCGCCAACAACTACTGAGCACTTATTATGTGCTTGGCAACATCCTAAGTGCTTAATATGTATTAATGTCTTTAATCCTTACAACACAACTATTACTGGCCTCAATTTACGGATAAGGAAACTGAGGTATGGAGAAGCCCTGCAAATAAGCCAAGGTCACAGAGCTAGTAAGAGATGGAATGCAGCTACGCGCCTGGCACGGCAACTGTGGAGTGTGAGCTCCTAAGCGCCGTCTGCAGCAGCCCGGTGAGCACACTGTGGCGGTGGCGGGGGCAGGTGCGGGGTGTGATGGGAACCCGGAGGTGGCCCTCAGCGCTGCCCGGGCCATAGGCGAGGTTTCAGAGAGCAAGAGCCTCGGAGCTGGGTCTTGACAGATAAATGGAGTCTCACCCAGTGGAGACTTTATTGACTGATTCATCGATTGATTCATTCATTCAGTGAATGAATGCCGGACCCCACGGGAGAGAGTGGAAACACAGCGCTAGACAAAAACAGGCATGGAATTCCCAGTGCTGATGGAGAGGCTGACATCGAGCAGATAATTACACAACCGATTTGTCCACCCCAGGGCCGGGACCAGGGTCGTGCTGCAATTCTGAAAGTGAAGGTCTCCTTAAAATTGTGCACCAGCGATGTCCTAGCCCTCGCCTACCCAGGCCCTGTTATTTGGGGCTGTAGCGTGGTGAAACCCCATTCGCGGAGCCGAAATCTGCGGCTGGAGTTCAACCTGTAGCTAAATACTCGCCTTTGTCAGGTAGGTCTGGGGTCCTCCCTGCCGCTCGTCAAGGCGAGACCATGGAAACGTGAGCTTCTTTTTTTTCCCTTCCAGATCCCACACAGCTTCTAACGTACCCTTTAGTCCCCCCAGCTAAAGAGGGTCATTCCTACTGAATGGAGAGGATTCTCCATTAACCTCCTTAAAGAGGCTTTGCCTTTTGTTTCTCTCTCCCTGAAAGGTGTTAATGTCTACTGAGCTCAGCAGAGCGGATCAAACACAGCGCTGCGCTCCAGCGCTCTCGCCACCCTCCAGCGCTCCGGCAACTCGGCGTGGGAGGACTGGAGGCCAAGAGGTCCCCGGAGCACGGCAGAGACTGATCCGGTGTGCCTCCGGCTCCGCCTCTTCTCCCAAGCTGCCCGCACCGTGGGACGCAGCACCCAGGAGTCACTGCTGAAGCATCTCCCATTCGCGGTAAGGGGGCCGCATCTGTTGTCATTTCCCCTCTCTTCATTCTCCAGCGCGACAACCCTCGGGGGTTTGCTTGGCTGACCCAGCTCACGGTTTCCAATCACCGCTTCCCCTCGGGCAGCCCCGCATGGCCAAGAGGCGGTGGCGAGGAAGTCCCGCAGGCTGCTTCTGAGACGGTGCCCGGTGGTCCCCGTCTTCTGCATTTGTTTTTCCTCCCGTTGAACGTAGGCTGCACCCAGTGACTCGCTTCTAATGAGCAGAAGAGGGAAAAAGGGATGGGATGTCACTTCTGGGATTAGGTTACAAGAGATTGCGACTTCCGTCTCGCTGGCAGTCTCTGGGGTCCCCTCCCTTGCTGGCTCCGGGGAAGCCAGCTGCCGTGTTGTGAGCTGCCCCACCGAGAGGCCACCTGGCGAGGGACTGAAGGACCTCCGCCCCAGACGACAGCTCAGGAGGAACTGAGGCTTCAGCCCAAAAGGCTGTGAGCAACTGAGTCCTGCCAGCGACCGCTGGGATGAGCTGAGAAGCAGGTCCGTGTCCCGCTGAGCCATACAACGATTGCGGCCCCTGGTGGGAAACCCAGAGCTGGAGAACCCAGCAAAACTGCACCTGGTTCCTGACCCTCGGGAACTGCGAGGTACTAAAAGTGTATGTGTGTTAAGCATCTAAGCTTTGGGGTATTTTGTTATGCAGCGATAGTTAACTAATGCAGGAAGTGAACAGGAAAGGGAGCAACACCTGCAGCAGAAGATATTCCGTGGGTGCACAGGCCTGCGAGAACCGCGGGCGCCCACTGCGCAAATGAGCACTCTCAGAGGCCAGATAAATCTCTGACACCCTAGTAATAATTCATGGCTGAGCTGGGTCCAGAACTCGGGCCTCGTGGCTCCCTGTCCAAGACTCTTTCTGCTGGAATGGAATTTGTTGAAGGTTGCTATTTTATTTCTTTGAGATTTTAGGTGTGGATTTAGAAAATGCTTGCATCTCTCTCTGAGGATATGTTGAATGTGTTTAAATGTGTTCCGTTTGTATCAGGAACTGTATCATGGTGGACAGGCCTGGGAGACAGGACAAGCGGTGGTGGATCTGAGATGTTTCTCTACCACAGGGATTCTCAAAATATGTTCACAGCTCACGGGTGAGGTTGGGGGAGGCGCTGACGGTCACTTCTTGGGCCATGAACGAATTCACGATGCAGATTTTTTTCTTCCATTCTTCTGGGCAAATGGCTCATGTTTCCACGAGCGTTTGTTTTGACATCACACTAAGACCTATTTATGATGAACCTACTCAGTGAATTATCAACAGTGACCAAAATGTGATTTTCATAAACTCAGAGCTGAGCTCTGTCTTTCTTTTAAGAGGTCTGGCGGCTTCACACATTTGACAGCGGCCACAGCTGCCGCTGTGCACCTGCTCATGCAGAGAGTGTCAGTTTCCCCGATTTGTCGGGGTGGGGGCGGGGGATGCCCTGCCATCAGCAAATCAGCAGGGTGGTCCTGAGTGAGCTGTGGTTTCCAGCGGCTGCTCCCTCGCTTTGCGGTTAGCCACGCCTGCTCGTTTAACTTCCCCGCTATCAGTCGGGTTTGTTGCCGGTGGTTTAGTCGATTTGGCGGTGTTCAGTTAACCCTACTAGATGCTCGAACGTGTGCGTGTTGCAGTTAACAACGACCCGTCCGTGCATCCCCGGCTAGAGCAAATGCGTGCAATGGCCTGGACGGTGGCGCTTTGCCGTCGTCACCAATTCCATGGTTTCAACTGAGAAGCGGAGCGTGTCGGAGCCTTTCGTCCCACTGAAGTGACCGAGGAGTCTGGGAGTGTCTGTTTCAGCCTAGTCACCTGCTTAGGGCCTCACCGCTGCCTCCGGACTAGTCCAGGTGTAGCCCTCCGTGCAGAGACCCAGCAGGACCAGGGCGCTGCCCTTCTCTCTGCCTTCATCTCCCACCTCCTTCCTGAACCCCCTTGTCGTGGGCTGAACTGCGCCCCCCTCCCAAATCCACATGTTGCAGTCCTAACCCCCAGTACCTCAGATTGTGCCTGTATGTGGAGGGAGGGTCTTTAACGAGGTCATAAAATGAGATCATTAGAGGGGCCCTAACCCAACGTGACTGTTGTCCTTTTAAGAAGAGGAAATTCGGACACACATACAACGGCAAATATGACGCGAGGACACCGAGCACAGGTGACTAAAGGCCAAGGACAGAGGCCTCGGAAGAAACCAACCCTGCCACCTTCTAGCCTCCGGAATTATGAGAAAGGAAATTTCTGCTGTTTAAGCCCCTCGATGTGTGGTCCTTTGTCACGGCAGCCCCAGGCAGCTCCTGCACCCGTTTGCGGTTTGTGTACGCAGTACGCTGCACAGCAGCCGGGCGGTGAGGGTCACACGGTAACAGACGGACTGCGACATGGGCCTTGGAGCCGGGATCTTTCCGCTGGACTCCAGCTCTGCCACTCACCAGGGTGCCCGAGTTACCCGACCTTGAGCAAGTTACTTAATCTCCCTGCGCCTCTATTTCCCATCGATAAACCGAAGGCAATAGTGATGTCTGCCTCGTAGGACCATCGAACAGGTTAAACTAATAGGACTGTATAAGCGCTGGCTTTATTATTCACCCAACAAACGTCTCGTGAGCACCCAGTACTGCCAGGCATTGTGCTAAGTGCTAGAGCATTATAGTGAGCAACAGAGATAGATTATAGACCATGCTTTTGATTTTTTTTTTTTTTTTTTTTTTGTTTTTTCTTCCCTCTACAAGGAATACATACTTATGTTTCTCTGCCATCCCTCTCTCGGCCTCATTTCTCCTCTGGGACTGGCTCAGTGGTTGTCTTCTCCAGGCTGAGATAGATGTCCCTCCTCTGGCTCCCGTTTCTACTTCTGACTTAGTCTTACCCCCTTGAACTCCTGAAAATGTCTGTGTCCCACTGGTCCATGGCAGGGGCTCTACTGTCCTCATCTTGGGGGCCCCAGGCCTGGCCCAGCTCTGGGGCCATGACAGGAGTCCCGTAAGTCACTCTCGCCTGGCCTGGAAGAATTGTCTCCGACTACTGCCAGTGCTTCACAGCCCAGCCTGGTCTGTGCGTAGTCTCATCCTCATCGTCACTACTTAAGTCTTTGCAGGGCCCCAGCTGTGCACACGGCTGCATTTAAGAGCCTAAGCTGGGTGGCCCCAGTTCTCAGCTTGGTCCAATCAAATTGTCTGAGCAGACATTGACAGTCAGAGGCTATTCGCCCCCTCCCTGAGGGTCAGGGAAGAGCAGAGGTGATTCAGGCAGCATGGGGTCATGCAGACAGGGTGGGGTCTCGGTAGCCATCTAGTTCACCTCCCCACCCCTGGGAGGAGTCTTACAAAGCATCCCTACCAGGTGGCCTGCCTGTCTCTGCCCACTGGCTGTCCACTGTGGCCCCCAAGACAGTCCCTCCCATTGCCGATGGTTCCCAGTGTCCACTCCTTGTTCCTCGACCTGTCCTCCAAAGACAATGGGGAATTCCAGCAGGCAGTGTCAGGGGCCTTGCTGGAACCTCTGTCTCTGCCCATGTTAGTAGATAGCACTCACTTAATGTCTGTGCTGTGCCAGGCATAGTTAGTCTTTGCAGTATCTGTGGAGTCTTATTATCCCCATTTTACAGATGGGAAAACTGAGGCTCCCCAATGGGCCCAGTATGGTGAAATTACTTGCTTAAATCACACCACTAATACTTAACAAAACTAGGGCTGGACCCAGGTATGGCTGATTCCCAAGTGTGGGCTCCGGGAGGTCTCCCATACTGCCTCTTATCATTGTCCCTCAACCCCCAGAGATGGATGTGGGTGGTTGATTCTACACATGGCTGGAGGAACAGCCACTTCCCAAGCCATGGGCTGGCAGCAGAGCAAGAAATCAGGCACCTAGTCCTGCCCGGGCTCACCCACCTGTGTTGCCCATGGGACAGACCCTTCCTTCTGCTGGCCTCAAACTCCCGGGATGAGACCCTGTCTTTGCCCCCCCGCCCCCGACAACCCCCCAAGTCCCTCAGGCTGGTGTCTTGGTGTGCTCCATGGCCAGCCGCCAGGTGTGGAAACCACAGCCACCGCTCCTGGCAGGGCCACCCCATCTGAGGCCTGCTGAGACAAATTCATTGTTATTGTTCGACTCCCACTGGGAGGAACTCCAGAGCCTCCGGGAAAAGAGGTGCCACAGCAAGTGATGGTGAGTCTAGGGACACTCGTAGGTAACTGGGCCAGTGGGGGACTGGGGACAGATGACAGGCAGAGAGGACATCCACAGAGGAAATGGGGAGCCAGACTACAAGGGGGGTACAGTGCTTCCCAGTCCCCTTTGAGAGCAAAGCGGCCTGAAATTTGGAGTCGGGCAGCCTGGGCTGCAGCCCAAACCTGGGCCCTGACCGTGCGTGGCCATGGTGAAGCCACTCCACCTCTCGGTTTCCCCATCTGTAACAGAAAGGTTGTGATGCCTACCGTTCAGGGTCATTGGATAGACCAAATAAATGTGTTCATGTAAATCACTTAACCCCATGGCTGGCTCAACACAGCGGTTATGGTTTCTGTTGTCCTGGTGATACGCATCCAAAATACTTCCCTCCTCGGAGTAATTAAAATGGGCCACGTTCCGTTTACAAAGCATGTTCCGGACCATTGTTTCCCTTCCTTTGTCTGAGACCTGCTGGGCTGGCAGAGCTCGGTCAGCGCTGTGTGTCAGGACCGTGGGCAGTCACAGGGGATCCTGAGGCCGCGCCGAAGACACGTCCATTACCATGAGCGGGTTCAGTCCACGGAGGGGTGGGGCGCCCGCTGGATCTGGGAAATAGAGGAGAGCTGGAGAGCTGGAAAGTAGGTCAGTGTGTAAGCGGGAGGCGCCCACGTGAGTGCTCCACCTGACTCCAGCGCTGACAGCCACCGCGCTACGCTGTCATGCACCGCCCCGTGCACCTGCCCCCGGGGGCGCCGCAGCCCCTGTCCCGGCCCCTCGTCTCATCTCCATCAGATCCACACATGGCCCGGCAGCCTCTCACTGTCCCCTTTAAAGTTCAAGGCCCATGTCTGGTCTGGCAGGCAGGAGCCCCTGACCTTTTGGAGGGCCCAGCGTGTGCGAAGCCCACTCCGAACGGGGCCCAGGAAAGCAGCGAGCGGGAGGAGGCGGGCTGGGCCCCGGCACCTTTGTCTGGGCCGCGGCTGCCAGTGCCACGCCGGCTGCAGCTGTTCAAACGTCGATGGCCACCTGCCCACCATGAGAAGGCAGGGGGACTCGCGGTTTTGTCTTTCCTGGGCACGTCGATGACTCCTTTGGGGAGCCCGCTCGATGACGGCTCCAGAAAGCCGCACGGAGCAGAGAGGCCAGAATTAAAACGGCCACATGGAGGGACCCCCGCAGACCCCCGATTTCCAGAGGCTTACAGATCAGAAGGCGAAAAACGCTGCATCTGTTCTTTGGCGAACAGCGACGGTTTTGTTCCTGGCGCCCCCGCCCCTCGCGCCCCTGCCCTTCTCCGGCTCTTTATTCCGCTCAGCGCGACTCTGCACACGGCCGCTCTCATCTATTCTGCGCAGGCCGGGATGAGGAGGCTGACAGGTGTCTCGTTACCGCTCACTGCTACAGGACGCTCTAAGGAGGGAACGACCCGTTGTTCTCCGGCCAGCTCCGCGGACAAAGGAGCAGGCGGACAGCGGCGGCTCCGCGCAGCCAGGAGGTGCGTGGCCACGCTGGGGCGGCCCTGACTCTGTGCCGCCCGGACCAGCAGAGCCGGTGGGGCGCCCGTCCTACTTGTCACTGGGGCACACCGCACCACTTCCCAGGACTCTGCCGTGAAAATGAGGCCACCGACCCCACCCCCCCAGGGTTGGCAGGAGGACCAACTGCGGCTTGGTGCGCTCGGCCTGTCCGCGGGCTCGTGTCTCCCTGTGCCCCCCACGCCCAAGCACGCACCTTCCCCTCTTTGTCTCCTTCTTTCTGTCTGAATCCTCGGCTCTCACCTCTCGCCTCCTCTGCTGCTTTTAGAGGAGAAGGTTCGCGCAGCAGGGCTGAGGCTCTGCACTTCGGATGCCAGAGTCCTCGCCCCTTCCAGACGGTGCGACCTTGGGCAAGTCGCTTACCTTCTCCACGTGCCATTGCCTTGACCGTGAGACTGGACAGTGACGTGGCCACTGCAAAGAGGTCGCGAGGCTCAGGTGGGCTAAAGCCCACGCAGGACTCAGAGGAGGCCCAGGCACACCGCAGGTGCTGCTGAGTGTCGGCCGTTGCTGTCTCAGATTCAAGACGAGCCCAGAAACAGAGCCTGAGGGGTGGAAGGGGCATCTCTGAGAGCGGAGGCAGGACGGCCACCCCCTCCCCCTCCCTCTCCTCCATCAGAGAGTCCCTTGCTCGCCAGAAGCTTCCTCTGCCTGAAAACTCCCCTCGCCGCACATTTCGGGGCCTCGCTCTCTTCTCGGACCACGCCCATCTCGGGTGTGCTCCACCCATCGTCTCCTGCTCCCGGCACTCCTTCCCCAATCCCATTGCCTTGAAAAGCCCCCAGGAGAGCAGCCCTGTGAGTCTGCGGAAGACACTTGTCACGTGCCTGTCCCTCCATGCCATGGACTGGAAAACTGTGTGTATGTGCATGTGCACATGTGTGTATGCATGCCTGTGTGTGTGCGTGTGCATGCCTGTGTGTGTGCATGTGCATGCCTGTGTGTGTGCGTGTGCACGCATGTTTTTCATAACAAATGTGCATATGCGTGAGCAGCTCATGCAGCCAGCTCAACATGTGTTCTTTTCAGGTTCACATATATGCATGTGTGTGACTTGCACACGTGTGTGAGAGCATGTGTGTGCCTAAGTACGTGCTCGAGTGTGCATAGGTATCCCTTGCCTATACGGGCGAGGCTGCGCGTGTGCCTGGCTGGCGTGTTTGTGTGCGTACGACTCCACCTGCATGGGCGCACACTGGCGTGAGAGGGCGGATGTGTCCGCAGCTGCTCCTACTTCTGCGGCACGTGAGCAACAAGACAGGCCCCTTGTTACCGTGTAGTCTTATTAAACATGTGGCATGTTAATAGCACCGACGAAGTCGGTTATAAAAGCTCTTTATTAAAAATAATAAGAAATGCTCCCCTTGTTGCGCAACTTCTGAGCCACGTTTGGCTGCGCGAGCCGGCAGGTTATTAAAGTGGGATCAAGCAAACGTCTTTAATACGCCTTCTGCGGCAGCTGTTTGGTGGATCTGCCATCACCAGCCCGCTGGCCCCAGCCGCCTTGGTCTCCCCAGCTGTTGCTCCCTCACAGACGGGAGCGGGAGCAGGAGGAAGCTTACAGGAAACCCGCCCGGGAGAGGCAGGGCCTCTGCCCCTCTGGCCTGACCTCTGAGGATTGCTTTGCTGGAGTGGGACACTGTCTCCCGTCCCTGCAGGTCACCTGGACCCAGGAACTGGGGCAGGGGTGGGGCAGAGGGCACTCGTGCATCCGGGAGTGGTTGTCCCCTGGGGAGCATCTCCAGCCTCCTCTGTGGTTTGGGGTGGCCACAGCCCTTCCACCCCGCACTGCCTTCTTGACCCAGGAGAGAGGAACCCCCCAGCAACCCTGAGCTGGGAGAGTGAGGACGACATTTGGTGCCCTATACCAGCGCATCTCACACTTGGCTGGGCGCACAAATCACCCGGGGAACTTGTCAAAGTGAAGGTGTTGGTTCCGAAGGCCTGGGGTGGGCCTGTGATTCTGCGTTTCTACCAAGGTCCTGGGGACGCGGATGCTGCTGGTCCGCGTGCTGCACTCTGAGTAGCAGGGCCCTCTGTGCCTCTCCAGGAAGGACAAACAAATGGCACCGTGGCGGCCAAAGCTTTCAAGCTCACCCAGGGCAGGGCTCAGCATGCTCCTCGGACTGGGAGTCCCCTGAGGACGGGGCTGCATCTGCCATCTCCCACTGACATCCCACGGTGCCCAAGCCAAGGCTCCGCTCAAAGGCTTCTGGGTTTTGAGAGGGGAAGAAAGCAAGCCCACAGTTACGGAGTGCCTGCTGTGTGCCAAGCACTTCCATACAATCTTTGCTACTGCAGTCTGGCAAAGCAACCCTTACTCGCATTCCAGCAATGAAGAAACTGAGGCTCCGAGAGCACAGCCATTATCCCAAGGACATGGGCTGCTACTAGGTGTCAGAGGCAGCCTTGACCCCAAGTCCATGGGTTCCCCAAACCCTGCCTTTCCCACCAAAGCAGAGCCCTCTCGCCTATCCCCAGAACTGCCTCCCAGGGCTTGCCAGGGAGTGGAGACCGACTCAGGGAACAGTGTGTTTGGTTCATTATGTTCCTTCAGCCTCCTCTCCCAGCAGAACCCCAGCTCCTTTGCCAACATTTGTTGCAACTGCAAACACGTCTCACCACCTCTCCAAGATGCCCAGGGCGTGCAACACAGGAGCTTCTTTGCAGATGGATTTCCAGGCACAAGTTGCCTGAGGGAGTCCCCTCTTCAAAGGCCAGCCGGGCAGCTGGAGTTCAAGGAGAAGCTGGCCCTTCCCAGCATCCTCCTGGCCAGCGGAAAGACAATAACAACAATAGCGTTAGCGGCGCTCATAGCTAATGTTTGTGCTTACTATCTCTTAATTCTCAAAATAGCCCTCCCGTGTAACTATTTTTATTCTCACCTTTAGATGGAGGACCTGAAGATCAGGGAGGTTAGGTGATTTGCTTGAGGACACACAGCTAATATGACCCTGACCTGGGCTTTGAACTCCGGCAGTCTGGCTTCAGGGCCCACATATTTCTGTATTTCCCTGTGCTTCGTGGAAATACATGAGGCTAAAGAGGTCCAGGGAAACCCTTGTCTGTGTTGACAACCACAGGATCACAAAACGGTGGGGCTAGAAAGGGTTCCGCAGCACCTGGGAACACCCTCTCATTTTGTAGAGGGGAGACTGAGGCCCAGGAGGAGGTTGCACAGCTGGGTAGGGGAGAGCTGGGACTCGGTTAGTGCCTGTGCCAACGCCAGGTCCGGCCCATAATCTCCCTAAGGAGCTCGTTCGAGGTGGCCAGTGCATAGCCAAAGCGTGAGAAGTCAGCTTCTGAGAGGAGGGCTGTGAGCCCTCCCTGGTGTTCCTGTAACGTCCTTGGGTGTGTACTTCAAAGGAGCCTCTCGCTGGCCCTCCCATCCATTAACAGTGAGAGTGTAAATCAATACTGCTTCTTTGGAGGGCGATTTGGCAATAACAGCAAACTTTGAAATGCACAAACCCTTTAACCCATCTATTCCATAGCTAATAATGTATACCCTACAGACTCATTCTTGTATTTATATGCAAGAGACACACACACAAATATTAATATTTACACAGCATTATTTATAATAGCAAAAGAGTGAAAACAACCTAGGTGGTTGCGTATAAGGAATTGGATAAATCAAGTATGGTTTATTTGTACAATAAAATGCCCTCTGGTTCAGGGTAGCAAACTGGCCAGGAGCACAGTTCTGGGGTCCAGTTACCACCCACCAGACTAATCGCTGTGGCCTGTGTCTTTCCGTATAAAATGGGGATGATAATAGAAATTGCTTCAGAGGGTAGTTGGGAAGATTAAATCAGTGGTCACAGGTTAATCACTTGGAACAACACCTGGTCTAGAATCAAAACGGACACTCTTACTTGGACCGTGGGACTGTTGAAAAGAAAGACAGCTGGATGTGCCCATCTAGAAAGATCTTCAAGGTCTGTTAAGTGAAAAAGGCAAGACCCAGGATGGTGTAAGGGAGATCCTTTTTGTACACATTTTTAAAAGTAAATATAAATTATGTTTTTCTATAGTGCTTCAGTATTCTAACCACATGTGTCTATTGGTTTCATTTTTATAAATGCCAAAAAAAGGGTGTCCCGGTGATGAGAATGAAGGGCCTCTTTCGTTTTCTTCCTTATATTTTTGTGTATTAAAAAAATCTAACACAGGTACAGTATATACTTTTAAAATTATTTTTAATTGGGGCACAAAATATATAACATAAAATTTATCCTCTTAACCATTTCGGAGCGTACGGTTCGGAGTGTTAAGTATATTCACGTGGTTGCGCAACCAACTTTTGCATCTTGCGAAACCGAACTCTGTGCCCCGGAAAGAGCTCCCCGTCCCCGCTCCCCGCGTCCTCTGGTAACCCCATTCTACTTTCCGTCCCGGTGAATTCCACTACTCTACGGTTCCTCATACACGTGGAATCACACAGTGTTTGATCCACTTTTTGTGAATGGCTTATTTCACTTAGCGCAGTGGCCTCAAGCTTCATCCGTGTTGTAGCATGTGTCAGAATGTCCTTCCCTGTTAGGCTGAATGGTATTCCACTGTGTGCGCATAGTACATTTTGTTTATCTATTTGTTCATGGGTGGACGCCTGGGTGGCTTCCACCTCTTGGCTATCGTGAATAATGCTGCTATAAACATAAATACGCAAATATCTCTTCAAGATCCTGCTCTCCGTTTTGGGGGATGTATCTCCAGAAGTTGATTTGCTGGGTCACATGGAGTACTTACCTTTTTAAAGGCTGCTTTCCAACTTGTCTGAGGCTGACGGAGCCCATCCCATTCCCTGGAGGGCAGCAGCCACCAGCTCCAGCCCTGGCGTGGGAAATGATTTTGTCGGGGGCCCCCGTGGAGCCGACAGCTCTTACCACATTCCCTCGGAGCAGAATAGCTGTCCAAGAAATTTTAAAACATTCGAGAACATATGAAAGACACTTCTCTTCGGTTTTGGAATGTGCTTTGGGGCTAACATCAGTTATCTAAGAGGTTATCTAACGTTTGGAACGCCTGGTGTTGTGGCCGACTCATTTCCAAGGAAATGAAGCTACGTGGGCGGTTTCGAGGTGGCAGCAGCTTCCTCCTCCCCACTGTGATGCTGGGAATGAGCAGAGGTTTGCAGACCAGGTTCAGACAGGTGTAAACACTCAGCCCGTATAAAATTGGCTTGTTCGCTGTCTCTCTTTCAAAGACGGGGAGGAAGATGGACGTGAAATGCAGTGTTGATTTCTAAAAAGCCTTCTCTACTATTTTCTCCCGGACTGCTCGTGGGCAGGTAGCGCCCACCTGAATGCCAGCTGAGCAGAGGCGTCAAGTAAGACATGATACAGTCAGGCCAGAAATAGAGTTTTCTGGTCACTGTCTACTCTACGTGAAAGAGAAGGGTTTATTGCACAATCTTGAGAGGCAAAGCCGGGGATGAGTAATAAGAATCTTTGTGGGCCAGGCATGGTGGCTCACACCTGTAATCCTAGCACTCTGGGAGGCCAAGACGGGAGGATCGCTTGAGCTCAGGAGTTCGAGCCCAGCCTAAGCAAGAGTGAGACCCTGTCTCTACAAAAAATAGAAAAATTAGCCAGGCATGGTGGCACACACCTATAGTCCCAGCTACCCAGGAGGCTGAGGCAGGAGGATCACTCGAGCCCAGGAGTTTGAGGTTGCAGTGAGCTATGATGACACCACTGCACTCTACCAAGGACAACAGAGCGAGACTCTGTCTCAAAAACAAACAAAACAGCAACAATGAATCTTTGTTACTCGAAGCACAGCCTTCGCCAGGAAGCCAGGGAGGGCCTTAAACCAGGGCAGGCAGCTTCAGGTGTGGGGGTGCATCCAGGCGCTGGGATGTGGGGAGCGGAGTGATGACTCAGCCTCCGCCTGCCTTCCCCGTCGCCCGAGGCTGTCCAGGAGCCGCCTCCCACTCCTGCAGAGGGTTTCGCCCTGGGGTTCTCTGAGACGCTGTTCAGTCCCAGGCAGCAGCCAGGAGGACGGGAGGAGAGACAGAATGCAGTCGTGCTGACAGGCTCTGCTGGGCTCTGGGTTTAGCAGAGTGCAGGTGGCAGAGAAGGGGAAAGTGAAAATTGGCTTATTTTTAGTGAGCAGCTATCACTCTGAGAAGACCTAAGGCCTTGGAACATTTTTGCCTAGATCTCAGCTTGCCTTTTCCCTAGGTGGCTTCTGTATCAGTTATCTATTGCCATAATAATGCTGCATAACAAACATCCACAAAAACCTTAGTGGCACACAACAATAAACATTTATCCAGCTCATGCACCCATGGGGTTCAGCTCATCCGGGTAGAGCCTGCTCGTGGGTCCGTGGTCATCTGCAGGACAGCCAAATGACCCTGCTGATCTTGGCTGGGCCCTGTCCTGCGCCGGGGGTGGGTAGTTGACGGCTACTCTCAGACTGTCTCAGCAGGGATGGCTGGGCCACTAGCCTCAGTTCCACATGTCTGTTCTCCTGCGCGCTGGCCCAAGCACGTTCCCACGATGAAGGCAAAGACACCAAAGGGAGAGTAGAAATGCGCAAGGCCCCTCGAGGCCCAGACTCAGGACTGGCTCCGTTCCTTCCGCCACCTTCTATTGGTGAAAGCTAGTGCAGACTCAAGGGATGGGAGATAGATTGAGGCTCTTGAGGCTGCTGAACTGCACAGTGACGGGCACAGGATGCAGGACTGGGGAGGGGAAGCACGAATGCCATCTGTGCAGTTAATACCATGGCTTCTAAGGGATGAGGCGTCAGAGCGAGATGGTGACGATGACGGATGCAGCAGGGTCCACTGACGGTTTACTCTGTGCCAGGCGACAACGTGCTTGCACACTGGGCCGGGATCACCCTAACAAGGCTTGTGTGTGGCAGGTGCTGTAAGAGGGGACGCATGTGGTGGGCTGCAGGGCACAGAGCCAGGGACCTGGCCTAGAAGCCAGGCTCCCCCTGAGCTGACAGCATCTTGGCTGTGGCTTTGGGGACGAGTAGGAGGGAGCCAGAGGAAGTCGGAGTGTGGGTGGAGGGGAGCGGAGCAGGCAGAAGGATCTGCACGGTGACGGGCGGGAGGAGAGAGAGCAAGACAGAGACAGAGACAGGGAGAGAGGGAGACAACCAAAAGGAGAGCTACCCGACCGACAAGACAGGAGGGTGAAAGGGCAAGGGCCAGGTCAGTCATGATATGAAAGGTCCTTAAGGAACTCGGACTTCATCCTGGGCACAGGGGAGTCGCCGAAGGTTTTGTTGTTGTTTTAGAGACGAGGTCTCTCTCCGTTGCTCAGGCTGGAGTGCAGTGGCAAGACCATAGCTCCTTGTGGCCTCCAACTCCCGGCCTCAAGTCATCCTCCTGCCTTGGCCTCCCAAAGTGTTGGCATGGCAGGTGTGAGCCGCCACGCCCAGCTATTCACTGAAAGCTGTAAGCGTCAGAGGGACATGATCCCATTTGTGTTTTTAAAAGACCTCCCAGGCTGCTGCTGCAAGGAGAAGAGATTGGGGGTGGAAGGGAAGGGGCAGCGGAGAGGCTGGTAAGGGGGAAGGCTTAGTTGCCCTGGACAGAGATGACAGTGGCCTGCACTCGGGGTGGCTGTGGAGACGCAGACAGAGAAAAGAAGATGGATTTGATGTTTAGGAGACAGAGCTGACGGGGCACGGTGATGGACTGGATACGAGGAGGGAGGGAGAGAGATGCCAAGGGTGATAATAGTGAGCACTAATTGAGTGCCTACTGTGTGCCAAGTGCTATTCTAAGCATTTTACATGTATCATCCCCTTAACTTCTAACCACAACCCCAGGATGCAGGTGTATTGCCGTCCATCTTATAGGTTAGGAAATGGAGGCTCAGAGAGCCTAAGTGACTTGCTAATGGTCACACAGCCAATGAGTGGTAGACCCAAGCTGCAAACCCAGAAAACTGACCAACTGGGCAGCCCAGGCCTTGATCAGTCGCACGCCCCTTTTCTGGAGTTTGGAGGGATGGCGGTGCCATTTATTGTGGAAAAAAAAAAAAAAACAGGGAGTAGACTTAGGGTCAAAGATGAGTTCCTCTTGGGATGTGTTGGTTTTGAAGCACTTTACAACAGTCTTATGGTCAGGTATGGAGAAAGGAGCCTAGAACGGACATTTGCCTTTGACTGATGAACCCAGGAAGCCAACGTGGAAGAAGAGATGATACCAAAGCCCCTGGCCATGAGATACGATGAAGGAGGTGGTACAGGCAGAGAACATTCCACTTGGGCAGGAATGTTTCTCCAGGGTAGACGTTCTTAAACAGGGGTGGAAATTGGAATCACTTGGGCTGGAGAAAAGCTTACAAAAACTATGGCGCTGACCTTCAAATCAGAGGCTGGGGTGCAGCCCGGCCTTATGTGCTCTTTAAAGCTCTTCTAAACTCCTAAGGCCCCCTGGAGATTCCTCCAGCCTCCCGTAAAACCAACCCCTTATTTTGCATAGTCTATGTGTCCCTCTCCTAACTGCCTATCAGCCATGAGCTCCCACTCCAAGGTCTGAAAATCCTCCTGGAGTCTGTTCCATAACGGAGGCTGTGTACACCAAGTCCTGTCCCCAAAGACATAAACAAGCCAAGCCCTCCCTGCAGAGGAGGCAAGTTATCAATGGCATTCTGGGAGCAAGCAGCCAGCCTTTGAAAGTAACTGAAGACTTTGATGGCACCATGGTGACACTTTTCTCCCAAAGGTGTCATGCACTTGAAAAGCAACATGTCTCTCCTGCTCCCTGAAAAGAAATACGTCTTGGAAAATGTCTGAGTTTGCAGACTCAGTGGAGGGAGAGACAGAGTGGTGGCTTGAGAGCTTGAGTTTTGGGGTCAGATGGACCTGGATTTGAATTCCCGCTCTGTCATCACGACTTTTGTGAGCTCAGGCAAGTTATGACTCAATTTCTCCATCTGCAAAATGGCTATAATAATAGAACCTCCTTCACTAGCATGGGAAGACTGAACTTGACACTGTATGCTAGTACTTAGCCCAGTGCCTGGCCCATAGAGAGAGCTTAATAGCAACGATACTACTGCTACTTCTGATCATTATTATTTTTATCTGTGGTGTGGGAGTTAAGGGCATGGACTTTCTAGAGTTAGTGTCCTGGATTTAATGCTGATTGTACCTGTCTTAGCCTGAGTTCTCTGGAAACAGAGTCTGCAGCACAACCTGTTCCTTCCCTGACACTGGGCATATTTTTGTCTTCTGAGCAACTCACCTTGGTCCTGTCTCGGGGTTCCTTGCTCTTCCCTCGTCCTGGTATGCCCACCCCATCCCCCACTCCGAAAGAGTCAGGCAGTGGCCAGATCACTCCTGGCCTCATGGGTCAGAGAAGGAGTCCTGAGTTTCTCCTAGTTTCGACAGGAAGCTGTGTTAGTCAGCTACTGCCGCACTGTGCTGTATAACGAGCCGCCCAGGGGCTTAAAGTAGTAAGCGTTTGACTTCCTTCATCTGCAGCTTGGCTGGGGGTCCCCCAGCTTATTGTGGGCTTGGCTGGGCTTGGTTCAACTGCAGGTGGGGAACAGGTGTGCTCCCCCTGTGCACATGCTCTTCCTGGGGCCAGGGGCTGCCCCAAGTGTGCCCTTCTTGAGGCCATGGCAGAAGCACATGATGGTAACAGGTGATGCCCGGTAAGATCGCGCCTTGGAACTGACCCTCTGTCATTTCCACCGCATTCCACTGGCCAAAGTGAGTCTATGGCTGGGCCCAGCATCGCTGGGATGCGGAAATAGACTCTGCCTCGAATGGAAGGAACTACAAAGGCATACGGCGGCGGGTGTGGATGAAGGACTGGGGACAACAATGCAATCCCCCAGAAAAGCCGTCGCAGGGCTGAAGCTATTCAGCTGGGGGCAGTTAGGCCCCCCAGGGCATGGACAATATCTGGAGATACTCTTTGTTGTCAGGACTGAGTGTGGGTGTTGCTGGAATCGGGTATGCAGAGGCCAAGGATGCTGCCAAACATGCTACAATGCACAGAACAGCCCCGTGCACAAAGAATTATCTGGGCCAAAATGCCAAAGAGAAACCCTGCCATAAAGGGATCTGCATGTACGCGCTGTAGTTGTGTTTCTGGCCGCTGTGCTGAGCGTGGTCTGTGAGGGGTGGAGGGAAGGGAGGAGCAGGCTGTTCTTTCCTTTCCTCCTCACTCTTCCCCTTCCTCCTCCTCATCCTCCTCCCGACGGTCACACCCCTGTAGGACTAGCTCTGTCCCTGCCTGCTACACTCAGGGATGCCAGGCTAGAGAGGATTTGAGCACCCCTTCCAACACAAGCACAAGATAAAAACCCATGGGACAAGACACGCTTCTTCCCCTTCTGAGTTCATGTCCTGTGCCCTGGGTGTGGGCGTTTCTGACCCAAAATGCAGCTCTCTGGGGGTCTGTCCGCAGTGCTGCTCTGGGCTGGGAGGCAGGCGGATTGCCAGATGGGCATGCCACTCGAAGTAGGACAAGCCAGTTTGGTGGGGTGGAGGCAAGTCCTTGGGAAGGGACCAGGGGCACAAGGGGAAGAGCCACCCCCAGTGCCAGATCCAAAGGGCCGGGGCCATGGCTGAGCAATGCAGCTGTGATCTGAATCACGAGGCGGCTGCTCGGAGCCGGAGCTGGTCAGGAGCTCATGGGAGGGGCAGAGGTGATTGCTGAGGGCAGGGGCTGGCACCTGCTAGAGACAGGGTGGCCCTGGGAGGTGAGGGAAAGGCTCAGGCTCTGGCGAATGCCAAGGTGCTCTGCTTTGGATGGGAAGAGTTCACATCTTCCTGGCTAAGTCACTAAAGCCTGGGGTTAGGATGAGGTCCGGGGGCCATCACAGACGCTTGGGCCCATGCAGTAGACCAGCAGGGAAGCTGCTCCTTCTCCCAGAGGCCCCAGAGCACATACATTGTCATTTCTTCCCTGTCCCACAAGGGGCTACGCCGCAAGCACACTGACCGTGAAAGTGGACAGTATGCAGTGGTCAAATCCCAACCCACTGTCTGTGCGACCTTGGGCAGGTCGAGTAACACTCTTGGGCCTCATTATTCTCCACTGAATAATGGAAACAATATTGACCTCGCAGGGTTCCGAGGAGGAATAAAGGAGCCTGGTGCCTGCTGAGACCCCCATGAACAGCAGGTGCTCTGCTCACCCCCCGCCTTTCCTGCTCCCACCCTGGCTTTTGGGTTTGGTCTCCCTGTCCCCATCCTGCTCCCCCACCCCTTTCTCTTCTCCAAGTCTGCTGGGGACTCGTGGATGCGGCTTGTCCGAACCCGATGTGCATGCTGGTGTTTGCCAAATCCGCAAATGCAAGCGCCAAGCGCCATCCCAGACTGCGGAGCGGGCGTCTCTGGAGTCAGTTCTCTAGACGTGCTCCACAGGCAATTCTACCGCAGCTAATCCAGCCACAGGCATTTGGGGGCCACCAGGAGAGACCCTAGAATCGTCCTTGCTGGTGACACCTCACCCCCCTCTCCTCCGGCATCTCCTCCTGGGGCAGTCCCAGCACCCACCCCGCACGCCCTCCTCCGTGGTCCCCACCAACTCCCCCGCTCCTAACAGTCCTCCGGGAGAGCTGGCAGCCCCACTTAAGGAAAAGACAAAGGAAAAGGAAACCGCCGCCCACTGCTTCCCACCAGCCTGAGTCACCGCTGAGCGAGCGCGGCTCATCTGCCTGATTTGGGAGCAGGAGCCCCTCCCTCATCAGAGCAGATCCTGAGATGCGGCCCATGCATCAGCCTGAAGGAGAGCATGGTTCCAAAGAGGAGAAACTCCCCCTGTCTCTTGGTCCTTCTTTCTGGGTGGCTGGAGCTCATGGACGCCATGGTAGGTAGCCCCAGACCCTGAGGCCTAGGATGGACCCTAGCCTAATCCTAGCCAGAGGCGTCATAAGGAACCCTGGACCAGGTCAGGTGTCTGTTCATCAAGGAAGGCCTGCCCTGCAATCCAGCCACTGTCCCGCTCTCCACATTGACAATTGGTTCTGCCAAGTCCTTACTCCTAAATTACCCGCATAGCATTTGGGTTCCCCCAAAACTTGCCCTTGCCATTTCTCCCTCCCACCCCAGGCACCAACTGGCTGCCCTCCCAGCCACTGCAAGGGTGTCAGTTCACAGGCAAACTCTGTGAAGTAGCCCTGCTAAGTGGTTCAGATGGCCCACATGTGAGCCCCCAAGCCGGGACCACCAAGGGTGGCATCAGAAACCTGTGTGCAGCTCCAAATTCCCAACAGGTCAGATCTGGTAATGTCAAGTGGGCACAGATAGAATGTTCTCTAGCCGATTGGTGGGGGTGGCCTGCACTTCCCAAGGGACTCTGGGGACAACTCAGAAGTTGGCCCAGCGTAATCAACATCATGGTCTACAGAGATACATTAGTTTTCTTCTTGTTCCTGCCATAAATGATCACAAACTCACTGGCTTAAAGCAACACAAATTTATTCTCTTACCATTCTGGAGGTCCAAAGTTTGAAGTGAGGCTTATGGGGCTAAAATCAAGATATTCACAGGGCTGGTTCCTTCTGGAGGCCCCGGGGGAGAACCTGTTTCCTTTCTCTAGTTTCTAGAGGCTGCCTGTGTTCTTTGGTTTGTGAGTCCTGTCTCGATTTTCATATCCACCCACGTGGCATCTTCTCCTGTCGCCTGGCCGCCTTCTCACTCTGGATTCTCCTGTGTTTTTCTTAGGGGGACCCTTGTGATCACACGGAGCCCACCAGAACAGTCCAGCATAATCTCCCCATCTCAGGGTCCTTAACAATCCTGCAGAGTCCCTTTGGCCATAAGAGCAACATGGGCGGTTTCTGGGAATTAGAACGAGGATGTCTTTGGGGACCACATTCAGCCCACCGCGGCGAGTACTATGTGTTGAGCAGCCCCGTGCTAAGTGTTTCTACACACACCGACTCCTCGTGTTCCTCCTACATGACCTGTGAGGCAGGTCGTGTTATCGCCCCCCCTTTGGCACACGGGGAGACGGACATGCACAAGGGTTAAGTAACTAATGCAAGGAAGGGTGAAGCTGGGATCTGAACCCAGCTCTTTGCGAGACCAAAGCTGGGCTCTCGAAACCATAGGATGCTGCCCCTCCGCAGTGCGCCTCTCATTTAAAGCCGCAGACTTTCAGATCTGGGCATCTCAAGTCGCTTCCTCAGCTGCTACCCCGCCTCCCTTCCAGACTGGCAGGGTAGGGAGCTACCCTTCCACCCACCAGGTGGAAGTCCCCGAAGGAGACCCGGCAACCGTCTCGCCTAATTCCTGCTGCTCGTGGTGCACCCGCCTGGCCCTCCACACCCCACCTCTGCTCCCGGGTCAGCCTTCTCTCACGTGGAGGCAGGGCAGGCAGACCACCGGCTGCCCCCGCACCGCCGAGCTTCCTGCAAGGGCTCCAGGCGTGCCAGCCCCTCGCAGCTCGTGTGGAGGGACCAACCTCGACTGGATTCGCCTTACCTCTCAGGCTGCGCTCGGCTGGCTCTCCCTGCAGCCTGGGCTCGGGAGCTATTTCGGTCTCTGGATCAGATACGGGACCGTGATTTATTGATTGTAATAAACATTGCTTAACACGCACTTTGGCCACATGGCTCACTCACCATTTAAATAAATCCCAGCCCCAGGGCTGCCTGAGCGCCGGGTTGGGAGGGAGCCAGGACGCCAGGCAGGGGAGGGTGGGGAAGCGGGAGCCACCTGGGCGGATGGACGGGCTCATTTGCACACGGAGAGTTAGGGCTCATCCCCCCGCCCCCATGCTTCCTTACTGCCCTCTCGGTCACTCTCTAAGAGGATCTTGCCAAGGTGCTGCTTGTGGGCAGAGGCTTCCAGAGCCCCTCGCAAGCCCCAGTATTCTCCCCAGTCCCTCCCTGGCATTTCATGAACAATTTTATTTTTTTTTTTAATTTAGGAGAGCCACAGTCTTTGTCTTCTTTCCTGTTCTGGGAAAACGCAGCTGCCTCGGGGATGAAGCGTCAGCTTCTTTCTGCACTAAAAGAAGATTTCCAAGTAGGTCAGACAGCCCTGCATCCAGTGGGGGGGGGGGTCCCATGTGGGTGGGGGACACTGGAAGTGTCTTCGTAAGGGGGGTTTCCCTCTGTGTGGATGACATGGTCTGTCAGACTGGGGTATTTCCTGCTTGCTCAGCTCCAGGTCAGGTGTGCTGTACATAATAGGTGCTCAGTAAATAACGGTTGGTGATGTTACAGCAATGGTCCTGGTGCTTGTGACAGTGATGAGGCTGGAGGCCAAGGTCATGGAAGGAGTGGTGAGGTTGATGAATGGAGAACCCCGAGAGCTGACACTTTGTTTTATTCGTCACTGTGTCCCCAAGGGCTGGAAGAGCACCTGGCACATAATAGGGCCTCCATAGACACTCGCTGAATGGCAGCTCCGATGCAGGCAGTGGGGTGGCCAGGCAGGCGTTGTGTGCGTGGCGTGGGGAAGACACCTATGAGGGGCTGTGACAGGGTGGGGATGGAGATTGGGATGACGTCATGGAAGGTGGCGTGTGATGGCGGTGTTGGGGACACCCGTGCTGGGCTGGCTACTCATATGGCGAGGAACGTAGACACAGTCGGATTCTTCGGGGGATGGGAGACCACCCAGAGAGTGCGGGGCCAGACTCGTGGAGCTGTGTGCAGGAGCTGATGCCTCGCACTCACTGGGTCCCAGTGAGTGACAGGAAGGTCGCAGTCATGGGAGCAAGACCCAGAGGGCACTGTCCCACAGCTCGGGCCTTTCCTCTGCTGCTTCTCTTTTCTCAACTCTCAGTCCCCGCTCTTGAGGCTCCTGTCACCTCCTGGCTTCAGCTTCTGGTCTTCTCCGCACAATTTTTGGCCATGTCTGCTCCTCTCCACTCCCTAAGTCTCTCTCTCGCTCTCTCTCTCTCTCTCTCACACACACACACACACACACACGCACACACACACACACACACGTGGTGTGCGGGGGCACTCAGAGCCTCATGGTTAGAGAAGGAGGACTTGAGAACTTCAGCTGTCACCATCCCAAAGCAGAGAATGGGGTGGTGTTCCCAGGGCCCACTCTGGAGCCAGGCAGATCCGGTTCAAATCCTGACATCCACCAAGTTGCCTAACCTCCCCACGTCTGTCTTGGCATCTGTGAAATGGGTGAGATAATAACAACACCGGCCTCAAAGGATGGCTGTAAGGGTCAGGGAGTCGCGTGGTGGGGTGCTCAGTGCAGGGCCTTGGGGTTAGTGTTACTGGGTGACACTGCCGCCACCCCAGGCCGCCTCACAGGCTGCCCGTCAGCCTGCGGGCAGACACCTTTGGTTCAGGCCTCAATCGATCCCAGATCGCCGATCCCCATGACCAAGCGTGGGACCACTTCCTGAGCTGTAAAGGATGAACAGAATCAGATAGAACAGGAATCCAAGGTAACAGGAACAGCTAGAGCAAAATCAGAGTCAGGAATGAGCGAAGTGCCCTTGAGGGACACTGAGAAGGCAGAGTGAGGTCCCATCATGTTTAGGGCATTAAAAAAAAAAAAAAAATGCACTTGGCGCCGTCCAAGGTGCTGAGAAACAGCAGTGAACGAGAGCGACAGACACCCCTGTCATCGTGTTGACCGTGTAGGTGAGGTAGGGGGAGTCTATGTGAAGAAAGACCGTGTGCAAACCAATAAATAATAGAATCTCCACAATGGAGGGGACGAAAGAGGCCTTGGAACAAACTGAATTTGGGTAAAGAGGCCAGAGAGAGACAGGACTCTGGTTATCTCAGTGGATCATTACCGTTCCTACTTTACAGACAAGGAAACTGAGGCTCAGAAAGGTTAAATAATCTCCTGCTGCCTCTTAAAGCAGAATTCGAAAACAGGTGTGTTGCGGGGGACACAGAGCCCAGGTTCTTAATACCCACCATCCTCCTGGCCTTAGGCTTGACTTTCCCGGAAGGAGACCCGAAGGCAAGGATTTGAGTACACAGAGTTTATTTCGAAGTGGCTCCTGGACACACCCGCAGGAGCATGAGGGAGTGAGACGGGGAAGAGAAGAAAGCCAATTACGAGTGTTATGGAGCAGGTTGCTGCAGTGGGCAACCTGGGCTCCAGCCCCTGGGTAACAACAGATGACAGTGCAGAACAGGCCTATGGGTTTGTCCAACCGAGGCACGAGGGAGCTGGGGTATTTATGTACCACCTCCTTGGTTTGGTGGTTTGGGGGCTGCTCCTACCTCCAACCTGACCCTCTGGCAAGCAGGTAGGATCTGGGCCCCAGAGAAAGCTCTCCAGTGTGGCGGCCAGTGGGAGCCACAGCGTCACCACACTCAGGACAGACTGAAAGGACACCAACAGCACTGACTGTCCCAACTACACCACGCCCAGGCACCGGGAGAGTAAAAACTCCAGAGGCAGGAAGACCACGAGGATCAGAGAGCTGAGGGCTTCCGGTGCCAAGCCAGGAAATTTCAGTTTCATCTTATATGTCCCTTGGCACCCACATGGAAGGATAAAGGGGAGAGAGTACCACCAACAAATAAACACCTGCAGTGAATGAAGACCTGTAAATTCATTAAATCAATGAAACTTGCATCAGCTCTGCGAGAAAAAGGGCTCTTTAGCTGAACACACTGAGGTTGCATGTTGGACTTTTTCCAAAGTCGCACAGCTCACCATCGCAGGGCCTGGATTGGAACCCCCGACTAGGTGGGCTCCTGGACTTTCCACCACACCAGGCCCCACCTTTAAGGAAACCGAGTCTCAGGGGGCCTGGGAGCCAAGCCAGCACCTCTCCGACGTCGCTCCTGCGTTCCCTTTCTGGTGTGAATGTCAGCTACCTAAATAACTTTGGTTATTTGGCTAAATTAATCCTCCAAGGAACTGCATAAATATAACTGGGAAGGCACACACACACACACAGAGACGCGTGTATATTTAACACGTACAAGGGATGCTTCACCGCGTGCTGGTAAACAGCCCGATGACAAGCAGAAGCAAGATATAAATACAAAAAATTATAACGGGGGCTGCGTGCCGGGGTGCAGTCAAAGGGTTCCCGGCACCAGTGCCAACAGCACTGGAGCGTGTGAGGTCTCCTCCGGGACCGGGCTGCAGGGGTCAGAGAGCTCTGGCTTGAAGGACTGGTGGATCCCAGGCAGGACAGAAAAGGCAGAGTCGCCCCGGGCACGTGCCCCTGGAGGCAGGCACAGCCCGGCCCCGTGATTCCTTGCACCATGTGACTTGGCGCAGGCCGCACCACCTCTCGGAGCCCCAATTTTCTCATCTGGTTTTTGGCGATAATAATCATTCATTTTGTAAAGATTAAGTGAAATAGAACGCACATAGCACTTGTCACATAAATCGGTGGCGTCAATGGGCGAGTGCCAAAAGCGTAGCCCTACTGGGGTTGCTAGGAGGCGGATGTGGCGAGGACCTCCAAGTGGCTTTAGAGGGGACTTGTCACCCTCTTCTTACTCCCTTCTTTGAGAGGGAAAGG
>RJWJ010018115.1:0-32036 GCA_004363605.1 Indri indri
CATGCAAATTATGAGCCAGGCACGATTCCAGGTGCTAGGGGCACAGCAGTGAACAAAACAGACATCCTTTTCCTCGTGGAATTATCAATAGGGCAGACACATTTAATTTTAATTCTATCATTTTATTTTATGTTATGCTTTTCCATGTTTAAAGCTTTTTGTATTCTGGTTTTGCTTACTTTGGTGTGTGTGTGTGTGTGTCTGTGTGTGTGTGTGTGTGTCTGTGTGTGTGTGTGTGTGTGTGTTGCTTCAGATCATTAGAAAGTTGATATTCTTGATGTAGTGTAACTCTTATAGCCTAAATACCCCCAATCCTCTTTCTTTAAACAGTATTTGATTTTCCACTATAACCAATGATGGAATCATTATATTTCTTTATACCTCCTCTTCCTCTTATCCACCTGATTTTTGTTAATTACATAATCTTTCTTAGTGTTTTACTTTGAGGTATTAAATATACTTATTTCCTCATCACTTATTTTGAAGTATTAAAAATATCCTTTAACTCCTGGTATTAGAAGTGAGAAAATTACTATACATATTCACTCTCCCACCCAGGCATGTAACATTTACATTCTCTTCTGTCACTTTAATCCTTGCATATGTTTAAATCATTGTTCAACCAATATATAGATTCAAATTTCAGTATAATCTTTTTATATAGTCTTTCCAAAAATATCCCTCTATTGGGTGAAATTCTTCCTCAAGAAGTGCTTGTGGGACCAGTATTCCCTGAATTCTTACATGTTAAAGATTGTTTTTTGTTTATGTTTGTACTTCAACATTGTGACTGGATATTAAATACGTGGGTTATTCTTTTCTTTCTGTGAAGACTGTGTGGGCATTGCTTCACTGCCTTCTAGAATTGGATGTTGCAGTGTAGATAGCTAAGGTCAGGTTTATTTTTTTCTCTCCTTATAATTGACTTGTTCTTATTTCCTGACAGCTCCAAAGGATTCTTTCTTTATCCTTTAGGTTAGTTGTTTTAAAAGGATATATCTTTAAAAAATGAAAGATACATCCTTTTTGTGACCAATAACATATGATGATATCATAAAATAAGTTACAAATATATAATATAAAAAGTAGAGATAAAGAGCTCTGAGAAATTGGAGGGAGAATTTGTTTTCTGAGAAAATATCAGACTAAGTTTTTCATAGGATTTAAGCTAAGCCTTAAAGGATTAGGACATGGGAGACTGGGAGGGAACAGGATTCAGATGGATGGAGTTGGAAATTGTATGATATAATCACTGTGCATTAGGTCATCTGTTTACCAGAGTTTGAGTAGGATGAAGTCAACAACTACTTCTGATGTGTCTTTTTATCCCTTGCAAATCCTAGCACAATCTTTTATATATAATAAGAGTTAAATTAATATTTATTGTTGCATTTTATCATCCTTTTTGTAGTGGATAAGCATATTTACATTGGTTTACTGAGTAAAAAATGATTTTATCATCAGAAAATCATCTTAAATTCAATGTAAGTTGGTATTCCAAAAAAGATATAAGATAACAGGGGAAATCAGATAAATCATCGTAGCTTTATTCTAACATTGATTTCTCTTACCTATTTTGAATAGCAGTTATTTTCACTGCTAGGCTAGAAAACTCCAAAGAGCTCTCCAGTATATGGTAATTAGATATACAATTCATCACTCATTGTATTTCTGTTGAATAACAAACATATGGAAAAATCAAGCATGGATGCACCTGTTTTTCCCTATTTCCTCTGAGCCTTCAGCACACTAATGGATTTCCATAAGGGTAGGGATTTAACTTGCACAAGGCCTGTGAAAAATTTATAAAACAAGTTTCCTTGCTGAGTGTTGTTTTACCAAGACAGCCAGATTTTGAATTTCCATTAAAAGACGATTATTTCTAAGCTCTCCACCCCTCCACCCTTACTGTCTAATACCACTTTTTCACCTTTGATTTTACCACTTCCACCAAACACTCAGATATTCACTGGGGCTTTTCAACCTTACACTTACTTGTGACTTGAGTTACACTGTCAGCAGGATTAATAGTCTGTCACACTCTTGGAGAGGTGTTGCTAGAATAAGCTTCACATAATTAATGTTTTTGTCCCAGACTGGCATTAAAAAAGCAATTTCCCCATTGCCATTCTCGTCACTAAAATTCAGTGTAAGGGATTTACTTTTTTAGATAGAAAAACAAATCTGCTGAAGTTAGTAGTTAGCCAATGCAAACAAATGGACCCATTTACATGTTTTTTTCTTATCATTAATCTTGAATAGTGTTATAATGCATGAGTGTTATAATCTATATGAAAACCAAATACAGAATAGAAAGGCGCTAGCATTTTATACATCCCACAGATACTTATTGGGCTCAATTGATATCCTGGGTCATGTACCCTTCTAGATGCTGTACATGGACATTGTCTTTTTGTAAATATAAAGGTTATATTTATTATGAGCACACATGTGCACAGAGGGAAGTAAAACTCAGCAGAAATCAAGCAGTTGGTGGAGAGGAAGGGATGGACAAAAACCTACCTAATGGGTACAATGAACACTATCCGGGCGATAGGCACACTTATAACCATAACTCAAGCATTATAAAAGTGATCGTTGTAACCAAAAATATTTGTACTCCCATAATACTTTGAAATAAAAATAAATAAATAAATTTAATTCAATAATAAAAAAAAGACAAGGAAAAGTGCACTAAGCAAGCTTATTCTGTGAGATTGGGATGTTGATTTGTATGATTCCAAAACCTCTGTTTTTCTCAGGATGCTGGGCTACCTTCCCAAATGAGTATTGTTTGTAGGAAATTCACTTCCAATCAGATTTGGATAAATTAGATTACCACAGGCTGGACTGAGCATTAGTCCCAGCTGTCCCAGATTCACCATCGGTAGGCCTAAGGCTGTCCAAAGATCGCCATGGATAATGTTTTCCAGGAGGATGAGCTGCGGGATGACCAAAGGAATTCACTGAGTCACCGTAAGCTTTGGACCTCTTTGACGAGGCAGTAGAATGATTGAAAGAGCAATATATTTGTAACACAAAAACCTGAGATCCATTCCCAGCTCTGCTCTTTTCTAGAGATAACTCACCATTCCCCGAGCCTCCACTTACAGGTCTGTCCAGTGACAAGGTTGTTTCACGAACATCAAATGAGATAACTGAAATCTTTCTGTTTAATAAAATGTTTTTTTTCCAGTACAGTCATCTTTTTGTACAGGTAACAAAACTGAAGTTTGGAGTAAGAAAAAGACCTGGAGATGCGGATCTTTAGAGAAAAAACTAGGGATAACAGATTAGCAGATAAACTCATTCCAGATCTATTGCCTTTCATTGTAATAGGGAAGAACAATCACATGGTAAAGTCTGAATTTCAAAGATACGACCTTGTCAATAGGAAGTTACAAGAAAAAAAGATATATTTGAATTATTGTTGCATTTTGGAAAGATTATAGAGCACTTGTCAGATGAATATTCAAATGAATATTCAAATGAATATTCGTTGAGAGTTAATTATGTCTGAGACATTGAGCAATGAAATGAATCTAGAGGTACATCAGGGAATTAGCTCTATATCTCGTCAGTAGTAGGCAATACTGAGTTTGGCCTCTGCTTCCTACTGGTCAGTAATTCATATTGTAGGAGCTGATTAATGGAGTCTTGCTGTGTGATTGTTTTCTAATTTTACATCCACCTCCTCTTATTATAACAGCCATGATTTAAATACATGCAATACAAATCTAATGTGTGTGTTTGGTGTTCCGCAGAGCACCTCGTAACTCGAGCTTTTATCTTCTCTCCTTGTTGTTATTGATGCTCTGTGATTCTTGATTTTAAAATATTAGCTTAGCAAAAAGGGGGCCTGTCACCTGTCCAAACAGCTATTTTCAGATTTACCATGCATTTTAAGGTTTGTTCAGCATGGCTGAAAGCTGCATCAATAATATATCAACAGCATTTAAAATAGAGAGAATTCAGAATTCTGTCAGAGATCATTGCCAAGGCTAGGAAGAATGGTATAGGTTTTCCCTTCAAAGATAAAATTAATCAAGGATATTATTAAAGGTGAACTTTTGGTTTTTCACATTTAATCAAATTTAGCATTGTCTAGAGACTATAAATCTAAACTAATTCTGGTGCTTAAAGATTAGAAAGGTAAATGATTTTCTCAAGTAGGTCATCTTTGCTTAAAGTGTTTAGTTTTATTAAAGCTTTCATTTGTTGTTTTAAAAATTCTGAGCCTATATCTACTATCTATATTTTTAACTCTATTTCCACAACCTGAGAGGTCGTCATTGAGATATACTGAATTAATCTGATTTGTCATCCCTTGCATTTCAAGGCTTCCTCCTGTCCTATTAAAATTATACATTTTGGCTTTTACCCTATGGCAGTAAAAAATAAAAGATAGAAAGGAACAATGATTTTTTTCCACCTGAAATTCCAGGTCAGTCTGACATAAGATCTTATCAAAATTGACTGTGGGTGCTCAAGAATATTAAATAACACCTTTTGTTTTTTTCTATTCTAAGAGTCTTCATTCTCAGCTGAGTTGGAATTAATGTTACTGAAAGTTTCTTACTCTTAGCTCTGCATCAAAATATTTTTTTTCTCTAATTCTTGCCAGATTATAATATTATCATCACCATTTCTCAAGGCAAGTTTTACATATTTATTGGGCACTGAACTAAGTATTTGAAGGCATATGCAGTCTAAAATATGCCACAATGATGTAATAAAACATAAATGAAGACTATGCATATGACAAAATACTCATATAGAGGAGTGCTTAATTAGAATAGGAAACGGTAACACTAAATATGATTCTGTGTAAATAAGTGGCTGTGGATTTGCTGAGGTTTCACATCACATAATTGGAATGTGACATATTCCTAAAAGTAAACAATAAGATTGGATCTCATGTTAGATTACTGCTTTCTAACTTAAATGTGAATATGATTACTTGGAAATATTGTTAAAATGTATATCCTCATTGAGTAGGTCTGGAATGGGGTCTGGGATTCATCAGTTCAGTTCAGTTCCTAGAGGTGCCGATGCCACTGCACTATGACCACAGTTTATATAGCAAGGTATTGGATGATAAAGCCTGTCATGTGCACAGCACTTTGAAGTTCAAAACATTCTTTCTCACAAAATGTATCATCTAACTTTTGCAATTATGTAAAGCATGCAAAGGAAGACTTACTTATATTACAGTGGAGAAACTGAAGTGAATGTGACTTTTTCAAGCTTTTCAGATGTATAAACTTCTAATTAGTAAATACAGTGTAGGAGCTTTGTTCTTCAGATTCCATGAGTAGACCTCTTTCTTTTATATAATGTTCCAAAGTTGTATGAGAATAGTATACTTCAGTTAGTTTATATTCCATGGCCAAATTACTTTTAATAGACAATTTTAATTTTAAATTTTAAATGGAGGCTCATTCCCAATGAATCAACATTGACAAATACAGGTTAATTACTTCTTATTGAAGTCCATGATACATAGTCATTGTTTTCAATTTGTGCTCAAAAATGGATACAATTTTACCAAAAAACAGAATTGAGAAGCACCGAAAGAGAATTGTAAATAGCTAAAGCAAGGGTAATTTTTTAAAAAATGAGTAAATGTTTGGTTTCCTCTGTCTACTTTTCTGTTTCTACAAGGGGACCTATTACATTAAAATGTCTGTTTGTGTATAAGAAATAAAAATAAATTATGAGGAGGATGGGGAAAATGGAGATGTTGGTCAAAGGGTTTCAGTTAGACAGGAGGAATAAGTTTTAGTGATCTATTGCATGGCATGGTGACTATAGTTAATAATGTGTTTTGTAATTCAGAATTGCTGCAAGATTAGATTTTAAATGTTCTCACTACAAAAAATAAGTATGTGAGATAATGAATATGTTAATTAGCTAACTTAATCATTCTACAATGTATACATGTATCAAAACATCGCATTGTAGCCCATAAATATGTACAATTAGTTTTTGTCAATTAAAAAGAGCATTAAAAAAATAAGCGATTAGAAATGACATCAAGCATGCATCACCCACCACTGTGGTAAAAATCCCCTATCTCTGAGTCCTGACATCTTATTCCATTAAGCAAGCACTTAGTCATGCCGACTGTGTTACAGACGTTAGCAATACATAAAAATTGAAATAGGCTAAATGTAACTAACTGTGCTCTCACCACATTCTATTCCATTTATTCAGCAAAGTTTCCAAGTCAACCTGTCAAGGCTCATCACCTTCACACAGCATACACAGACAGGATACTTAAAAATAATGGGAACTTTCTCATAATCACCAGACCCTTGGGTATTTTTTCCTTCAGAATAAGAAATGATACATTTTTGTAGTATTAAAGATAAAAACAGAATCATCATTATTATTTCAGGAAAGAAACTACACTAAGAATTGACTGTCATATTCTAAAGGAATCCATGTTTGCTTAGGGCGCTATAACCATCAAGATGAACATAAAAGAATATCACGTGTTCCACTGATTTACATTCTAGCTTTGGTTACAGGATTTAACAAATTATTTCATATAACTCTAATGCTGTGTCTGAAAGGAAATAAACGAGGGAAACTAGGCATTATAAGAGCCTATACATTTAAATCACAGAGCCCTATTTTGTTTTTAAATTAACCTATTCAATCCTCACAATGATTTTATGAGTTACACAGGTAGCATAATCTTCATTTTATAGTTTATCAAATAATTTATGGATGTATAAAGCTTATTATATTGTGAGATCCCACCCTCCCAAACTGTAAGCCCTCAGAGAATAAGGATGCCCAAGCATAAGTAGTCTAGCATTTGGCACATGGCTGATGCACAAAAAATTTTATGGATCTACATGAATGAAATTACAGAAAACTGAACCCTTGGTGGGTTAAGCACACAAAACTAATAAATTGAAGGACTGAAATTTGAACCCCGGAAGTCCTTCCATTTTACCAAGCCATATTGATAACATTGTTTATTTACATAATGGTGGAAAATAAGGATTGGTGAGAAAGGGAAAGAAAAATTATTATCTTGCAATTGTGGGTAGGGAATCTTTCACATTTGTGTTTAACTGACTACAGTAGAAATCTAGATTTAAAAGAAATGAAATTCTATGTCATTATCATCAGCATCACCATTATAATCACCCACAAGCAGTTCTCAAGCTCCTTTTTGCTGAGCCATGAGTGCACTGCACCTTGCAAATATAGAAATGTTATATCAGTTTGCCTAGTAGTAATAATGGACTTGGTAATTGGATTTCAGAAAACACTGCAACAACTCTCTGGGTATCTTACAAAATCCCTACCCTGAGGCAGTCTTTCAGTGATAGTATTAGGTTTGGGCAATAGCCAAGGTGACCTTGATTTTGTTGCCAACCAAGCTGCTGAAGGCTTGCAGAATTATAACTCTGTATACACTTTATCTTTCTTCATTTTGTGAGCGATGGAGAAGTGCCTTACTTTGGACAGGAGGTGTGGAAAAAAAGTATTTTTTGTCACTTTGGTAATAGTGAATGATGTAATAACATAATTATTTTAGTAATAAATATTAAGGAATTAATATTGTATGTTTAGGCTTATATTTTTAAAATTAGGTTATACACTTTTAGCTCCTCAAGGGCACTGATCACCCTAGTGCAATTTTATATCCCTCAATACATTTTGCATATACCCGTAGTAGACAATTAAGACAACCATATATTAATAATTTATCATCCCAACCTGGATAATTTTCAAGTGATATGGGGCAACATTAATAATTTTCCAGGACTATAGGCATAAACTGGGATTATACCAGGCGAACTGGATATATGGTCATGCTACATCAATGAATGCTAAAAGACACAAAAGAATTAATTCTCATATCATCTGAGAAGCCACAGTATGAACTGGATCACAGCTGATAATAGCAATCATTGTTCTTAATCTTTTATTATATTCTGCAGGTTTTTTTTTCTTTTAAGAGCAACTCAGTGGCAGACATAGAAAGAGACTGAAGAATAATGTGAGAAGAAAACTCAAATAAAATAGGAGCTCTGGGCTGATATTTACTTTTTAACCATTTCTTTTACCATTCCCCAAATAGATTTTTTTAATGGCATTCTGCTTTAGTTAGAGGGCTTTGTGCTGTTTTTAAATGCAGTCATTATAAAGTTTCCTAGGTAACTGGTAATATTCAGGGTCCAGGTGCCTTTGGTAAGTAAAATGTGTTGAAGGTGCATAGCTAAAAGAAACTCATTTTGTCTTAGACAATTCCAAGATGTCTTTAATGTGATTTCATTTGAGCTGAAACTATCAATGATCTCAAATTCACTCTACTAAACTGTATCTAGACTAGGTAAAGTATGGGGAGAGGTGCAGTGCAAAATGTGTACAGAGGTGGTAAAGACAGTCCATTCAACTGAAGAGGAAGGAAATGAAATGTGGGAGAGATTCTCAACTGCATCATAGTGGAGATACTGAGTTTTAATTCAGCGTTCACTTTACTGAATTTTAATGGCTGTTTCTTTTCGCAGAAAAGATAATAAAAATTTGTTGTGTTTCAGCCTGTGTTTGCAAAGAGCCAGGATGAGCACTCACTTTGGTGAAAATAATGGCCAGACTGGTTGACTGAATAGATTTTCCATTTCCCGGCCTGTGGTATCGGGGTGACTTGATATCAGCAAATGTATTCATAAGATTACATTGGAATGTTTCCCTGTTTCACACTCAATAAACATATCATGTATTGATAAAACCTCTTTCCAAAACACTGTTATTATCTTTGAATGTAGAGGAAAGAAGTATTTTTATGATTCAGTTGGTATCTTCCCCTGTAATCTCCCAAGGAACACCATACCAGAGCAAGGTAAATCTGATGAGCAAGAACAAATGCTAATATTATTTTTCCCCTTTCAGTTTCTGGATTCTAACATTTTCATTTTGAAAAAGTAAATCCGGAATCCAATAATCCTACCCAAGGAGTTTACAATATTCTTCAGAATAGATGCAAAGGCGTCCGAAATGGAAACTGATTTTCCTCTGAACATTCTAATGAAGTGTTCTTGGACAAAGAACCTTATCTGAGTCTCTCTAGTGGAGTCCGCAACTATTAGGAATGTTGTATTTCAGGGTTCTTTGCTGAGCAGAAGAGAACAAAAAACTTGGCTTTCATTGGTTTTTCTTCACCTACCCAGTTAGTACTAAGTTCTCATCCATCCCCACATTCGTGTCCTTATCAATAGGGCCCCACCAAGTTCTCCAGTCTCATCTCCCACTTTCTTTCTCCATTTACTTATATGCTGTCTAGATTTATGGCTAGCATCTGAGCACACATCACACTATCATGTTCTCTCTCTTTGTTCCTGAAGTTTCCTCTTCTTACTACCCTTTACCTGATCGAAATTGAATTTGAATTATAAGGCAAATTCCTATCAAGTGCTTCCTGTCTCGTTTGCTAAAAGGTTTTTTCTCTTGTTCGTTTTTGCTTTTATTTTGTGTCTTCAAATCCTCACACATTTAGCCTTGTTGATTTTTAAATTACTGTTGTCATTTTTATGCTTGTTATATTCTACCTTTTCGTTGCCAGTCACTGGAGACAAGGATGGTGTCTTAAATATCTTTGTGATATTTTTCATCCATATTTTATGGATGAGTAAATGTTTGTTGGCATGGATTGCATTTTACTTTTGGAAGTCTAAGACCTGGACCATATTTCTTTCTTCATATTATCCATGCACATAGTTCCCTCGATTTGCTCCACATTTAAGCCTTTGTGAGTCACCTCATCCAAAATGTGAAGGACTCTTTATGATGTTTTAAAGGCCCACTTTGTTTCTGTGCTGTTGGTATCTCTTCCTCCCTCTAACACCATTGGTGTTTATAGATGTGCCTTAGCATAAAGATACCGAGTACCTCCTTGTGCTGTCATCGTGCCCATAGACGCAGCAGGATCTCTCATCCGAGTAAGGCCTTATTAAATTAGTACTATGTAAGCACAGCATTTTAACATATTTACCATTTTTCCACTGGCTGATATGTCAGATTAATGGCGTGCATATAAAGAGGCTAAAGGAATGTGAAGAATTTTGGGGTTTAAGGTGGGGTGGCTCTGAAACACGGAGAAAGTTTAGAAGAAAAAGAAATACCACTCATGTATGAATGGGGGGCGGGAGGAGTTTAGCCTTGTGAGGCTTTATCAAAGGAAAAAGGTCGCCCTACTCAAACAAGGAGGGAATGGGATAATTGTGTGTGAATCCAAACAGCACCAAAGATATACAAACTGCCGTGTTTGGCTGAGACCCAGTCTTATCTCATTACTATACTTTTTCCTTTAAACCAACTTCTCATAGAGTCATACAAATGCATTAATTTGCTTCTTTGTCTTTCACATGTTTGGTGCAAGATACTTCTAAGATACAAATCTAATGCATGTCCAGAGGACTTCTTTATGTCTCATTTTGCCTGATAAAGAGAATAATAGAGGAACTACCTTGAAGTTGGAAAGGAGTAGATTCACAAATTATCACCTTCAGTAAACCATTAGAACATTGAACATGCTTCCAATTGTTTTTTATCGTTTAAAGGAACTTTTTGAGAATATATTTCTATCCATAAATTTTTAAGACATTACTTTTCAATGAGTCTATATTTACCAGTCATCTAGAGCTTAGCATAATTTTTCTCTCCTAGAAGTCAATTATTAATTTTCTATTAACTATCAGATGAATGGTAGTTCCCAACTGACAATTAATATGTTGTGTGTGTGTGTGTGTGTGTGTGTATGTGTGTGTATTTCAGTATGTCAAGTGATATTTGAGAGGAGAATAAAAACCTAAGGCAGTATAGAATAGATAAATCTACTTTATACTTGATGGATCGAGGAAGGCTTTAGGAGGAAATGGTGTTCAAGAGAGTTATAGAGTAGGAAGAATTTGGAGTAGATGGTAAAGAAGACAAGTATTTGGTCAATCCAAGTGGAATGAAAGCATAAGGTGGAACATAAAGTTAAAAGTAAATATGGAGTAGGAAAGATTGGGAGATAGGAAATCATTTAGAGTTTAAGGATGGAAGAGAAGTAGAACGTTGAGGGAGAAGTGTAGAATGATAGGTGGGAACCAGATCCTGGAGGGACTTTGATGCTAGGTGGAGTAGACAGAAGAATGGTGAGTCACTGAAGAATTCTAAGCTGAGGGAGTTGTTCATGACCTGGCCTGCATTTAGAAAGAGTAAACTGTCAGCAGTATATATGATGAATTGGAGAGAGTAGATACTAGAGGCAGAGATGCTAGTTAGAAAACAGTTTTAATAATCAAGATAAGAAGTAATGAAGTCCTGAACTGAGATAATGGCAGTAGGACTGTAAGGAAAAAAATGATCATAATATTTAAGAGAGTAGTATCAGCACCAGAAAGGAAAACAGTGCCTGAAGCTTGGTTGCCGTCCATTCGTCATAATTAGAAGAGGAAATTCAGGAAAGAGATTAGGTCCGGGAAAATGAGAATGAGCTCCATTAGGAGGTCCTCAAATGCAAACTAATCTACTATTAATAGGTAGGATGCTTAATTGAGTGAAAACAGGGTACAATAACTAATAGAGACACGTGGGGTCTATTTTGTAGTACAATGGTTCTCAGACTTAAGTGTGAATCAGAATCACCTGTAAGCCTCGTTAATCACAGATTCCCCAACCCCACCCCCAGAGTTTCTGATTGTGTAGGTCTTGATATGGCCCTATCATTTGCATTTCTAACATATTCCAAGGTGATGTTGCTGTTGCTAGTGAACAACTTTAAGAACCTCTACTACTCTGCCCTGAGTAATTGTAGTAGGAGGTACATGAGAATCACCTGAGGAGCCTTAAAAGCATTTCAGTCCAGACTATTAAAACATTTCTGGGAGGTTTTTTTATTTTTTTATTTTTTTAAGTTCCTTAAATGATCTCACTGGACAGCCAGACTGAAAACCACTAGTTGGGTCTTCTGATTTTTAAGACATTAAAAATTTAGATTTTTATATTATTTTTTTCTAATTTTTATAACATTGCATTGTCCAAATCAACAAATATGTGGACTCCCAAGTTTGCCAGCCCAGCTACGTGACTAGGACAACATCTAGCTAAGGGTCACAATAGACAGTTGAAATGTAGGGCTGGGTCCTAGAAGATACACTCGAATTGTGGCCATATATCTAGATAAATATCTGTAACTTTATTAATGTGGAAAAAATCCAGCAATTGAATAAAAACCACAAAGTTTGATGTTGTCCAAATCAAATGGTTATTTTAAAAAGCTCTTCATCTTTTCTGCCTTTACCCATTTTTAATCAAACTGCCTTGTTGTATATGCATCCATGTATTATATCATCCAGATTAACTGGACCAAAAGATATCAGTATCTCCTTATTTATTTCCCACATGCCACAAATACACTCCCACAAGATTAACTCAAATTTAGTGTTTTACATTTATCTATATAAATTTCACTTTTTAGATCCATTAATCCAATTTAATTTCCTGACATAGAATATTGACAAGAACTCATTAGTATATCACAAGTCGTGGATTACTAGTAGAAGTAATTAGCCACCGATCCTTCTAAAATAGGATTTTAAAAGAGCTAGATATATTATATACAGTTACAAAACTATTTAAAGCACAGCAATTTAGGAAAACATCTTCAAATTTGACTTTACATCTTTTCCTTAATAAAATGCTGAGGCTTAATTATAAGTTATTCATAAAACCATTTTTAAAATGATGGCAAAGAGATTTGGTAGTCATTAAGGCATGCCCACAGATGTTTTTATAGCTCCATGTGTTTTGTTTGCTTTCTATGTTTGTTTTCTTCACTAATAGCGTTTACCCACAGTAACAGAGTCAAACTCTTGTGCCTACTTCTTTCCCTGAATTAGGTTTTTTTACTTTCTTTGCCTTGATGTTGATAACTGACTGGTACCAGGTAAAAAGAGTGATAATTAAAACTGAACTTGAGAAAAGCATGGAAAACGTAATTCTTGAGTTTAGAAATAGTAACAACAAAAACAACAGCAGACATTCACGTATGACTTCAGGTGTAGGGCAGTTTTATATTCACTGCACATACTAACTCATTTTATTCTCAAAAGAAGCCTGTGAGGGAGTGCTTTTATTATCCCTTTTTTAGGGATAAGGAAAGTCAGGCCTACAGTGGTTAAGTGACTTGCGGGGGTCAGGAAGCTCTTGAGTGGCAGGGATTTGAAGCCAGGTTTATTTGATTCAAAGCAGATGTCTTAACCATTGTCTTCCTGTACACTCAATGTATAGCAAGTACCACTCAGTAAACATGCTTTACTTGCCATGCAGATTATAAAATAAAACAAACACAAAGGAGACATCAAATTATCTGCTTCAATGAATTAATCTTCTCACACCCTGAATATTCAATTATTAAGATATTTATCACCCAATCAAAGAAAAATTATTGTGAAATGAAGTGATAGGGTTGGAAAACAGAGTTTAAATCCATGTCTGCTCCGCAACCTCTGTAGTAGAATAAACAAATACTGCATTTCTCTGGGCCTCAGTTTTCTCACCTAAAAATTGAAGATTCTTTTAAGCTCTAAACCAAAATTTTATGAAATAATTTAATTTCTCAGATAAAATGAAAAAGGGACAAGAGAACTATCTGGAGATTATTTTCTACCCTGACCGCTATTGTCTAGAAAAAGTTGTTGATAACTTTCATTATATGAAATTTTATATAGAAGTACTTTCTGATTATCTGGTATTTTAGAGGTATTGTTTATTATACAGTATAAAAATATTTTTAATTAAAGGGACAGCAAGGTTTGAAAAATATGTGTTAATTATACAATACATGTTGCATTTGATAGAATGATGTGTAAATTCATTTCCTTTTCATGCAAGGGGACTGTTTTAATTTCAGACTAAGAGCTGGGCAAACAATTTCCATCTTATTGTTAAAGACAATGGATAGTAAAACAGGGAGGATCAGGGGTTGGCAAGGAACCCACCTCTGTTACCTTGGTGGGTAGAAAACAAATGGCTAGAAGTGACTTTGTCCAATGTATAAGATTCGGATTAGCAGTAGTTTGGGAATAGTTCTTTGTGCCTGGAAAAAAAAAAAAGAAATAATCGCTTGGAGGAATGTAAATGGGAGGAGATAAATTACAGATTTTGTGTAGGGAAAATAAATTAGGGTTATTCTTTCACAGAATATAACAATACACTACACTGTCTTTGTAACAATTGCCTGGAAATCAGTTTCAGAGAGGAAAGTAAATTTTCCTAAGTTTACTGTGGCATCTGAGCTCCTTGTACGCTCTATTTCCAGGGTCTAGTGAGCTGCCTGTACATAGGAGAAACTCAAATGCTTTTACAATGAATTAATCATGACTGCATTCAACATTTAAATGCAGATAAGAAAGTGGGTTGCATACAGAGAAGGGCAGCAAAGTTGGGAAGAAAGAGCCTTAAAATTAAGTGCTGTGAGGAAAGGCTGAAAAAAATCTGGAGGTTAGATGAGGTTTTCAGGGAAACTGGAAAGCCAATTTTGTGTAGTCAAAAAATGAAAATATATCAGAGAAATGGCTTTATTTTCTATGACTACCCCAAGAAAAGATTGGCAGAATTCCTTCTGTAGGGGAAAAAGATTTTGGAGGCAAAAAAGGAGAGCAATCTAATCTGTACAAAGATGGCTTTGGGCTGCCTGGGAGGTAATGAGGACTTCATAACAGGAGACCTGCTAAGACAGAATAGATACAAAATCAACAAGAGCATTGTGGAGGGGCTATCAGCATTCAACAGTGTTGAACTTACAGTTTTTTGGCCTTTAAGACCCATATAACTGTGAACTAGGCACTTAGGTTTGGGCCCAGTGCTACAGGTAATGAGTAAGTAAAATCTTAATTGCAGAAGCATGCAATGAACTATTGCTATGTGAGACCCATGAATCATGATGCTCAGGACTAACAACTTGCAGTAGTGGAGGGAGGGTGAGAAAGGCTTCTTTAAATTGCTAGAGGATGAGTATCAAGTATTCCTCTCCTCTCTCTACATCATTGGCTCTGAAAAAAAGACTCTGAGATGGAGATTAGTGTGCAGGGATGGGGTGTGGGGGTTATTAGAGAATGAAAGTGGTGTCGGCACCCTCAATGGAAAACCAAGAAAAGGAAGCCAAGAAAGCAGGGTTGAGCAGAGGGAGCTGTTAAGATGAAGTTTTGATGGGAGGATTCAGCCATTTAATTCCACAGGGTGTCCTGAAGATCGAATGACAATTTAAGAGTCCTTCTGAGTTAGGGTGAGCAGGAGGAGCCACTATACCAGCGGGTTGATTAGTCATTGTTCACTGAAAGGGCTGTGACCTTGGGTAAGGCAGCTGTCTTAAACAGACCTTTTGGGGAGCTGAAAGCATGAGGAATTTCTGCCAGCACTACTCTGAGCAGCTGAGGAATAAGTTCTACATTCCTGAGGAGGGATCTGAGGTATATGTGACAGTGTCAAAAACAATTGTAACTAAATTAAAGTTGGCAAATATTATTCTTTACAGAATGAAAAATCCTAAAATCAATCTTTTGCAGACGTTCTTATGTGATCATAGATGTCCATGCTATTTAGCTTCGTCCTAATGTTGACAACTGTTGGCCATTGACCCAGCTGCAAGCTGCAGTTACCAACTCCTTTTCTCTATGTTGGCTTTCACTCTTGTGTAAGTTGCTTAATCATGACAACTAAATCTTATATGACTGACCTGAAGCTCCTGTTTCTGCTATTGTCATAGACATATGTGGAGTGTCTGATGGGTTGCCCTGTGTGTCACTCCCCCTCATTCCGGATCTTCCTTTAGCAAAAATATTTGACAGCACTGTTTCCTCTCCCCAAGAGAACATTTGTTAATAAAAGAAGTAAGACACAAAGAGATTTGTGGAAGAAAAGTTATTGTGCTTACTCAAAGATTCACTGTTATTTTTAATGGTTGTTTCTAGATTTGATTCTGGTTCTCTCACTTATAAAATAAGAAATCTTGAGAAAATGTCTTGCCTTTTCTGACCCTTAATTTCCTCATCAGTAAACTGGAGCATTTGTCTCATGTGGTTATTGTGAAGAATAAACAAGTGAATTGGGAAATGTTTGTGAAGCATGATGCACAATCCTGCGTGCTTGGTAAATGTTAGCGAGCCTGTCTCCTGAAGAAAAGGCATCCTGTGGATTGAGAAGTGGCCTAATGAAGAGTTTGGCATTCTAGTAACATCCGTCATAATATTTGTAAATTACATTGACAGGCAGGGAGAAAAGTAATTGTTAAAGGAAACTGACCACTCCCTTTCCTTGACTTGGGTTTGTCTGCCCTGCCACTGCAGGAAGTCCCTCAACCTTGGGCTCAATTCTTGGAGACTGGGCTGAGCTCACTCACAGGCACATGACCACAGCTTCCACAACAATCAGTGAAACTTGAAACTGCCTTATAATAAACTGGCCATGAAAATCCAATCTACTGAGAGGCCCCATAGTCATATTACATAAGGGATGGTTTAGCTATATCAGAAGGCTTCCTTGTAGTGTGAGCTGTGTTCTATCTGTTGAGCCACATAGAGATGCAATTCTTATTCTTGCCATATTGGATAAATCAACTCTTTGTAACATGAAATCTTGTACTAATAGATACTGTAACTTCCTTAGATCAGGCAGTTAAAATATGGTAAAAAGAGAGCTACATTGGACCTATGGACTGGTCCCGTCCCTTCCAAGCTGGGAAATCACTTGACTTACTGAAACTGTAAGTGTCTCATTGCTAAAGTGGCATCATAACAGTTACCCTGAAAATGGCTGTGCAAATGAATTGAAATGCATCCTTATAAATGAGAAAACAAAAGGGGATGAACGTTTGTAAATTGTAAGTTTAATTCATATCTGGAGATATTCTTATTGGATGTGGAGTTTCAAACCTGTAGAAGGTGTTCCCTCTTAAAAGGCTGATTCCCATACTTCTTTATTCAGAGTTCCCAGTGACTACAAATGCTGCTTCCAAAAAAAGAGTAGGAGACATACTTCCAGATAACCAGGACTTAAAAATAGGCTGATGTTGTCCTTCGCCTTCAGCTCCTCTGGCTCTGGCTCACTGGGACACTTGGATTTAGGAGGAAGAAGGGAGAGGGACAGCGTGCAGCATTTCGTTGCCTAGGAGGGTAGGCACATTCTTCCCTTATGTGGAACTCCCTCATGCAGAACTTTCGACATTGATTAATAATTGGAGCATCATATCCTGACAAGTTATGCTGGAGAAAGAACATGGGACAAAAACTGTTGGTACCATTGTGCTTCTGGGACTGGTACAAGACAGATAGCTCTGACAAGAGCAGTTGCCGCTGCAGACGGGGCATTCGTTTTTGTGTGTATTTTTCTTTCTGTGACACATCACTGCTGCTAACCATCTTATCCCCACCAAAGCTCAAATACTAGCTTTTGAAATCATTAACAGAAATTACCACACTATCTTTTTGCTTCTTTTTTAAAAACTCCATATTTTTATGAATTTTAATTTTGAGAAGAAAATATGAAAGGAATGATTTTCAGTCTCCAGGATGCCACAAAAGGAGGCCCATTATTTATGACTTTTAAATGACAAATCCTGAAACTGCTTTGAATCCAGGCAGGATAAAAGGTTGATATTAAATGTGACCTTTGAGTTTAATAGTCAGGAGCAAAAACCTTCAGTTTGGCTATGCAAATTGTACTGTACATTACTGGCCCATTTTATTGCATTTTAAGCAGCAGGGTAGAGGGGGCAGGAAGACAGCAGCAAAAACTATTTCTTGTCACCTGCCGTCTTCAAAATAGCAAGTTATTTGAACTTAATCATTCTTCTCCCCACATCATTTTTATATAGCACAATTAAATACAAGTTGTTTTTTTCAACTGAACTAAAGCAGACCTTGACATTTATGGCAGATCCCTTCCCTACTCCAGTCCTCAGTTTTCACATCTGCAAAATGACAGTGTCAGTGTACATGATCAATGTATTTGTTTCTTGCTCTAAAAAATCTTGACTATATAACCTTCCTGTTTTTATTGTTTATAAAAGAATAACTGTTAATCATGACAACAACCCTGCAGTTTGTAGCCACATAAGTGATGCAAAGAGCATCAACTTCTTGGAGATCTCAGTATTCAAAGGTGAACCTTGCTGTGCAAGTCTACCTAAATGACAGTAGTGGGACACAGAGAGCACACATTTGCAAATAAGTCAGGCAAAACAGAAGTTAAATTGCAAATGCATGTTGCTGGAGTTGCAGGATAGGCTATTTGGGGGAATACTGTAGGCCGTTTAATGTTCCCGTATTTAATGTGGGAAAGACTTCACTTTGTAGCAAGAGTCTAAACTTTTGTGTTTTCCTATTTCTTCTAAAATACACAATTATATAGAGTTTATTATGTTCTTTGGAAGGAAAAAAGATTTTGTGTTGTGACTTTTTTAAAGCATTTAGAAATTACCATGCAGCAGATCTTATACTTTCTTTAAAATTTATTTTTAAAATAGATGTTGTGGTATCACAGACTAAACTTTGCATGTCCACAGCTGATCTTTTACCTCAAATGCACTCAATCCAATATATTCTCTTGTGTAGTTAATGGCAACTCTACCCTTCCAGGAGCTTAAAACAAACCACAGCAAAAATCTCAAAATCATTCTGATTCCTGTCTTCTTTTATATCCCACATATAATCTGTTAGGAAATTTTTGTGGTTGTATTTTTTCAAATATATGTATAATCTGACTACTTCTCTCACCTTGTCCACAGTTTCTACTGCAATCTAAGCTGTCAGCATTTCTTCCGTGGAGTAATGCAGTAGCCTCCTAACTGGTCTTTTGGCTTCTACCATTGCTCCCTTGGGGCATAATCCAAACAGCAGCCAGAATATCCTTTCAAAATGTGTGAGACATGATGTTGTATATCTGCTTTAAACCCTGCAGTCGCTCCTCTTTTCACTAAAGGCAAAATCTTTCCAATGGCTTTACAGGATCTAATCCATTACTACATTTCTGACCTCATCTGTCCTCTTTCCTTATTTCTCTCCAGCCGCCCTGGCCTCATCATTGGTCTTTGGTCTCATCTACTTTGATGAATGTATGAACCTATTAAAATTTCCATATCCCTCCCACACACATAATACCTTACCCCATTCATATTTTTAATAGCATTTATTTTTTCAGTATAATATATATTATGTTTATTGTCTCCCTTCTATTCTCTGTTATAATATAAACTCCATGAAGATAGAGATTTTAACTCTATTCCTTGCTATACCCCAATATGTAGAAATGTAATTCATTTAACTCCATGATAGATACTGAGGCCAAGCAGTAATGCAATTGTCATTTATGTTCAACTTCAAATAATCCTACGTGATTATGCAATTGTCTATTCTTAAATCTATTTTCTGTCCACTCTATATTGACTTTTCCAGAATTTTATTAACAGAAAAGTATACATGGAAATACCCTTCTTAGAGCTCTACTTAAAGCCCCAATTATTACCAGGTCTTTCTACTCTTATGGGGACATAAACGGCTCCCAGCTTTGTGTGAGCTCCATGAATTATTTGGCTTTTTCTGTTTTTTAGTGGGTTTTTCCACAGCCTTGAGTAGTTTCCTCTAACACATAATGCAGGTCAGTATTCATCCAAATACTTAGGAGTCTCTGCAGAAATTTAGAGTTTTCTTCTTTTTCTCCAATATTTTGTCCCCAAAATTCTAGCCACTTTGGCTTTCTGATCTCCAATTTCTGTTGCATCAATTCAGAGAGTCTCCTGGGCTGTTTGGGTTCTTCCCTTCTGTGCTTCCTAGAAATTTCCTTCTGGGGAAGTGCTCACCAAGTTTTTTGCCTTCTCTCAAGGATCACAGTTGTTCCCTGTGTGTTTTCCAATGTCTGAAAATTATTGTTTCATGTATATAGTATGAATTTTGGTTCTTTAAGTTGGCAAGATAAATCTAGTCACTGTTACTCCAACATGGCAAAAACAAAGCCCAGTGGGGGAAAAAAGAAAGCCAAATCCTTTTTTTTCCTTCTTTTTAAACAAAGGAGCATGTAAGTGATTCAGGTAATAAATAGCATACAACAGTATCACTAATTTTCACGCATATTACCTGCAAGTTATCAAGCGGAAAGTCATAAATTTTAAGTCAAAAAGTTTGATATCTGACTCCATCAATTGCATTTTTCGACCTTGGGCAGATTACTGAGCCTTAATTTCATTATGTGTTTATATGGGAAATGGGAGTCTTGCTGCTTTATCACAGAGTTCCATCAAGGATTAAATGTGGCCATGAATGTCAAAATTCCTATCTCTGAAATCTTGTACTCACATGAGGGGATATTCTTATTCACACCATCATTATCTGTCAAGCTAGAAAATTCAGAATAAAACATTTTTTCTTAACTTGTCTTGTGCATTGTTACCCTCATAATTTATGTGGGCAAGAATACATTCTCTTTTGATAGAACCTTTGTCAATGAAGATTAATTTTTACTTTAATATAACAGCAAAAATTCATAATACTAGTGGTTTAAATAGTATAGAAGCTTATTTCTGTTACACAAAAGAGGACTAAGATCTATAGTCCATAAATATCATAAAATTTCCAGAGGACACTAGAGACCCAGATGTCTGATTTTCCACTTTTCCATCCTCAGTGATCAGTTTCATCACCTCTTAATTCAAGATGGCTGCTGGGATTCTAGCCATTGCATTCATATTCCGTGATGATCATGATGATGATAATGATGACAACAGCTGGAAGAAACAGGGAAGAACAAAATGTTTTCTTTTGAGCCAATTCCGCTTATTCGATTCAGCTTTTCTGAAAATCCCATAATATACTTCTGTTTATGTCATATTAGCCCAAATTTAGTCAGATGACCACACATAGCTGCAAGGAAGGCCAGTAAATGTTATCTTATTTTTTTCAGTAATGTAGCTGTAGAAAAATATGTGTTTTGTTATCAGATACATAAGAAAATAAGAATTAATGCTGAAAGGCAACTTTCAGTTTATGCCACATATCTTTTCTTTATCAGTAGGGCATTTTCTGAATTAGTTCAATGTAAAGTACTTTATAAGGCACGCTGTACACTTACAATTTATGTGTGCACAGTGCAACACTCATAGACAACAGCTAAGTTAGATACCTGCCACATGACAACTGATAAAGCATTTGGCTCAAAATGAAATTTGTCTATTGTGAAAAAGTAGATTCACTACAAAGGATTTACTCCCAGTAAGGATAGTTCAAAATATACTCTGAAAGAATTCCTCAAAGAAGATTCCCAACAGTGCTTTTGTTTGTTTTGTTTTAAAATTGAGATTCTTCAACATTTACTTGTATTCTAGAAATGATCCTGTTGATATAAATAATAAATCTTTAGGAACAAAAATCTGTTCACAAGAAGATTCATATTGGCTAAATTTCATTATATTAAAATAGTTTTTGTTTCATAATTTGGTATATATAACATCCAAATTCAAACTTTTTCTTTAATCTATGTAGCAAAGGACAGAATTCATCTGATGGCAAATTGTGGACAGAGAAAAGCAGTTAACATAAAACTATGGAAGACAATCAGATTTAGAGATAATAAAGGTTCTTGTTCAGAGACTTAACAGCTATATATCTAGCTCTCTCTCTGTTAACCTGACTATTCATATTGTCACACTTATTCCCAACAGTGTTTTGAGCTATTTTGGTTGAAATTTGTGGAATGTACTCTGTAGAATATCATAGTGCACGTTCTCCTTATTTTAGTTTCTAAAAATTACATCTAAACACTTCTATCAATCAAATTTCTTTTCCCATTGATAAACAGTAACTTCAAACATATTCTATGTTCATTCCATGAGGATTTTTAATAAGAACTCTTGAAAGTATATCTTTCAGATTTTCTTGACTCCCTCTGCTTCTATCAAATAGCTAATGAGCTGTAAAAGGATGCCTAAATGCACTAAGAAACTTGCTATTTAAAGGAATCCTTGGATCCTAAAATGAATCCTTTTGTAAAGCAAAGACTGTTTCTGCAGTGGAAATAATTACCCTGTAATTTATCTGGCCATGAGTGGGACTTCCCTCTGGTTAGCTTTGTGAGCATGGTTTGCACTAGATGTCCTGCAGGCCCCTCAATGCCAGCGTGTCTAAAACGGTGGCAGGGAGCCCAGTGAGAAGGCTGTTGCTGTAAGTCTTGACGCTCGTTTCTCTGGACTCTAATTCATCAGCCCTCTGATGCCAGGGAAATATTTCCTGAAAAACAAATCTACTCATTTCACTGCCCAGCTAAAAACCTCTGCTGGATCTCCATTGCAGATCCTCGTCCTCTGCTGGATAAATGCCAAGCCCTTTAGCAAAATATTGATGGCCCTTCACATTTTGGCCCCAACCGCTTTTCCAGCAACATTTCCTGGAATTCCCCCCTACATACCATATGCTCCAGTCACACTTCACCTCTCTCCACCCTCCAAATACACAAAACATTTCATACTTCTCTGCAGTTGCCTTAGACTATGCTTGGATTGCTCTGTGTCCAACACCTTTTATACCTGAAGAATTCCTCCTGCAAGCTTCAGCTCAAATATCATTGCTACAGCTTCCCAAGTAAAGGCAGTCATCCGCTTCTTTATTGCCATAGCAATCTGCTCATATCTGAGATTACTCATTACATTTTATTGTAATTATCTTTATATGTGTCCACAACTAGGCTTTAAGTTTAGGAGCCATGTCATAATAATCTTTTTATCTTAACAATGGGTAACATTTGGATGTTTTCTAAACCCCAGGTATTATATGCCTTACAAATCATATATCATTAAATTCTCTCAATAAATTATGAAGTAGTATTTCCACTCGAGGAATGAGTGGATGCTCAAAGATGCTAAGGAACTTTCTCAAGACTACATTGCCAATTAAGCCTATAGCCTGGATTCGAATCCATGTTTGATGCCAAAGCCTAGATATTTTTTTCCTAGTATAACATGTTCTCTCTTCAGGATTTAACACCATGATTGATATCTAACACATGAAAAAATGTATGAGATTGAGTTTAAGCTAACTCTAAAAATCAGAATTACCCTCAGAAGATAAGATTTAACACCATTGAGGTTAGTGTAAAGAAAGTACCAGATATAGTTTACAGAGGGGCCTTCCAGGAATATTTAGAGCCAGGGCAGTGGTTTAAAGCTGCAGTCTCCAACCCCCGGGCCATGGACCAGTACCAGTCCATAGCCTGCTAGGAACCAGGCTACACAGCAGGAGGTGAGCGGCAGGCAAGGGAGGAAAGCTTCATCTGTATTTACACCTTCTCCCCATCAGTCGCATCACCACCTGAGCTCTGCCTCCTGTCGGATCAGTAACAGCATTAGATTCTCATAGGAGCGCAAACTCTACCATAAACTGTGCATGCGAGGGATCTAAGTTGTGCGCTCCTTATGATAATCTAATGCCTGATGATCTGAAGTGGAGCTGAAGTGGTGATGCTAGTTATGGGGAGTGGCTGCAAATATAGTTTATCACTAGCAGAAAGGTTTGATTGCACAATAAATGTAATGTGCTTGAATCATCCCGAAACCATCCCCCGCACCCCTGGTCCATGGAAAAATAGTCTTCCATGAAACCGGTCCCTGGTGCCAAAAAGGTTGGGGACTGCTGCTTTCAAAGGGTTAGATGCAGCTACCCTTTCAGTAAAACTTGAAACTGTTACTACTGTTTTCCCCATCAACTGTTTGTTTCAGCAGTGGTGAGACAAGTTTTAACAAATGAAGAAATAAAATTTATCTATGGAGTCTCCATCATCCACCCTGCCTCCTTGCCTTATTGAAAAACCTTTTTAGAAAAGTCCACAAAAAGATTAGAGGGTCCTGTTTCAAAATTTGTGACATGGTTCGGAAACAGTTATTTACTAAGGTAGATCCAGACTGAGTGCTGTTAAAAGTGGACTAAAAGATATAAACAAAGAGGTGCATCCATATTTCTTATATAATTGAGTGCTCAACTTGAGAGTATAAACATGAAACATCCTATGTTTTGTTTTGTTCTTCCTGTCACTACTTTTGGCTATACTTCGTTAAAAGTTTTCCTGCTTCTTAATGATATACCGGGTGGATTCTATTTTTATCCAACTGCTTGGTCCACTTTAGCATAAAATTTTAATCTTACATTTGATTTCAACCTACTCCTCTTCCCTTTTGGAGACTAGATCTACAATCCTTAGCTGTGAGGAGTGGGAGAGAAGAGGATTCTGTAAGGTTCCTTCTTCTTTTAGCACTTATGGGCCTAGAGCCTTCAGTTTTTCAGGGAAAGAGGCAAGAGTAGAGATGGCAGAGATCTCCATCTAGACACGTGAAGATAGTGATGTCCATGGCATTGCTCTGGATTAGCCTGGTTCTGTCTGCTGCTAGAGCTTCAGGTGATGTAATAACCTCCATATAAGCAACATGCATGGTCTTCTTAGAGTAGTGTTCAACTTCCTGACACACTCCGTTGGCAAGGACTCTCTCAGAGAGGTAGCTGTGTCTCCAGTTACCCCATCAGTGACACACAACAGTAACACCTCCTCTGGATAGAGCAGCCCATTCTTTGCCCACAGCCAACTGGACTTTCAACATGCAGAGTGCCATGAGGAATCCAGAGGTCCTTTTCTGCATCCTTCTAGGGATGAAGAGACTGTAGTGGAGTGGGTGTCACCCTCATGTTCTTCCATGTACACCACACCACTGCAAAGCCTCCTCCATGATTGACTCTAGCAGGCAGTCCAATTTCTAAGTCTGTTTATCAGAAGTGAGCACCATTTTCTGTGTTTTTATAGGCCCAATACTTGAGATGGCAAAAGTCACATTCTTGCAAGAGCTCTTTAATCACTTCCTACTCTAGCTACACTATCAGGACAGGATCACTGATTTGCCTAATTTAGCAAGCATCCAGTCAGAGAATAAGGCGTTAGTCTCTCCTTGGCAGGAACTCAAAGTTTTATGAATGATACTCTTGGAGCCTCCCTCATTTGGCTTCAGGAAGGGAAGATATTCTCCCTTCCTCTAACTTACAGGGAGGAAAGGGAATTGATTGTCTTCTTGAACATGTTCCTCAAAAGATCTCAGTCCAAGAAAACCCTCTCTCATCTCTAGTCCTTTTCTTACATTAACTTGGGAGTAAGATGTGGAATGGTAGTTGGTGGTGATTGTGCTATCTCTTAGTAATTCTTCCATCTCAGATAAAGGGCATGTGGCTCTAATTCTAGTAAGCTTATTTAGAATGTAGGATGTTTCATGTTGAATATTTTAATCTTGGATTTAGCTACAATTCAGGGACCACACAAAAGATCTACTTAAAGATGTATTACATTTAAAGATTTTCCAAATTAGATTAAATTAATCATTTCTTTCCTCATGACTATCATAATTATTCCTCCCAAAAGATAATATAAGATACTCTTGCTACTGCCTACTCTTAGGCTGCATTTATATTAGGAGGAAAGAGCAGTCTTAGGAGAATGGGAAGTCCATAGTAACCAACTTTAACCAAGAGAAATGTAGTAGGTAATGAGGCAAAGTTGTATACACGTCTTCCTAGGAGTGATGGACAGTACCAGTGCAAATATAAAGAAATGTGAACCTCTGATATTATGAGACCTGGGTAAAAGGCAACAGCCTGACTCCACAAGTTATTAAAAGGATTATATTTATCTGATTGGGACACGGCACTTCCTGATACTTGCTCCAGGAAAATATGACTAAATGTATAGGTGCACTGCCCAACATAGTGGATACTAAACACACATGGCTATTTAAAATTAAAAATTTGGTTCCTTTATGATAATAACCACATTTTAAATGCTCAGTAGTCACATGTGGTTTGTGACTACTGTATTAGTGCAGAAATTGACCATTTCCATCATTACAGAAAGTTCCATTGGACAGCTTTGCAAGTTGATGCTCTTACTTGCTCTGTGATGAGAACAATGGAACTTTCTTCCTTCTGTGCACTCAAATCTACCTTACGTGGTGCTAAGAGATGAGCAAGGTTTGACATGGACTAGAAGGCTAACTTTTCAAGTTTTTTTTGAACTCAGTTTTTGGGTGACCTTTGACACCTCAAAATTTTTTCACTTTTCAAAAAAAACTGAAAAGTGAAAATTTCCATCTATCATTGGTTGATAATTTGGATCAAATAATCATAAACGACAAATTTGATAGATTTGCTTTCTTTAGCATTTGATGAATTTGTTCAAGTCAGTTAACTAACATGACTAATTCTTTTTGGCCACATGAAACCCTGGCCTTTATTTTTTAGAAGTGCAGTTCTTCTGGGAGGCCCAGAAACTCCTAAAATCAAAATCATAGTTAAGAATGTAAGCTGACGTGTTTATTAGAAATGTTTAAGGTATTTCAAATGCAACATGTATCCAAATCCTTAGACATACAGACATGTGATATTTACTGAAGAGTTTAACATGATCTTCAAAATCTTAATTTTGTTGACACTTCTCAATAAAGCTGTGTGTAAATGAATGAAAATAAAGTCGTACCTCCTTAGTCAATTTCACATAATTCTAATTACTTTTAACTGCAGACGATCTTGTTTAGAAAGATAATTAAGCTAGGTCAAGATGACAGACAGGTTATAGGACAAATGCATATAAAAGTTACAACTTCTCAGGAAAGAAAATTCCCAGTTAGTTCTATCCGTCCTCTAGGCTAGAACAAAGTATTACTTTTACATAGTACACAAGTACACACACACCCAAATATGTAATATGTTTAAAGATATTGGTTTTATAAAAGATCCAAACAACTGTCTTGACTAGTCTTTTTTTTCCCCAGTACATGGACTGATATTTTAAAAAATAAAAAATAAAAATAGATGAACCAATGAAATGTTTTAGCATTGTATTTTCACCATCAGCATTTAGCAGGCAGTCATTCCCACTTTCCTTCACTGATGGAGGAAACACTAGAAATATGGAAAGTAAAGACAAAATAATCCTAAGTTCTTAACCTTATTGTTTTTCAGTCTTTGTTTATAAGCTTCACATAGAAAACTGCTCACCATGTCATAGCACTTTTTAGCTTCCAAAGCCTTATCATATACATTGTCACGTGTATTCCTCCAAGTAGGAGAGTTGATAGTTACCAGTATCCCTAGTTTACTGGCAATAGGATCCATGGCTCAGAAAGCCTAATGCCCCAAACTCACATAGGCAAATGATATAGCTCCCGTCACAACATTCCAGCAATGTGGCCTTTCTGCTGCTATCCAGATATGAGACAAAATTAAATATACTTTTTTTATTTTTTGCTTTCAATTGAAGAAACTAGTGTCAACAACAAAAATAAAATCTCCTAAATTAGCATTCTCCTCAGGGTTGTATGACAACAGAAAGTGTTCATTTCAATAAAAACAGTGTCTTTGAGCACATTAATTAGAAGAGCACATAGTAGTAAATCTGTGTCTGTGACCAAACACAAACAGAGACAAAATTCTTGGGCAGTTATGTATGGCTTTAAGTATTTGGATATTTGCTATGATGACAAAGCACCTATGACCTTCCAAAGCCTGATATCAAAACTCCATTTAGGTCTTTTCTCTAATGCTTTCAGAAGTATCCACCTTCTCCAAATGTCTTCTCTTGCTGTTTCCTTCATCCTTCATCCCCTCTACCTTGGAACTTCCTGTTGATATCTTACTTTTCTTTCAAGAGCCCAGTGCAAATGCCACCTCCACTTGAGGCATTTATGTATAGGAAGTACTATGGTGTATCTGCTTTTATCATCTGAATGAGATAAATGCAAAACTTTGGCAGCATAAATGATTCAAAGTCGATTAGGTAATTAACATTGCAGGAACGTCCATCCATATGTAAGAGATTATTAGAAATAAAACCTTTTAAAGACTGTATTGTTAATAACTATTAGTAGATTTGTTCTTGGTAAATGAAAGAGAAGAACATTGTTCCCCAGAGGTTCTAAGTGTGTATTCCATATCTGAAAATCAGTGTGCACAAACACAAGACTGTTATTAGCAAAGTCATTAATTACAGTCCTGCTTGTTCTTCTGTTGTGAAGAATATTCATTCATTTCCTCTCTCTGACTGACAGGCAGTAATGACTCCAATAAACTAATGAGACATCTAGCTAAACAAATATGATTTTAAGTTAATAAAAGTGTAAACATGATTTTAATGAGTTCCTGTGTTAATAGAGTTTCCCTATTTATGGGCTGACATTGGTGGCATGCATAGAGGGGTGAATAAAGATTAGGTTCCCGGTCCCACTCTGTGGTTTACTAGATGTGTGGCCTGAGTTGAGCTTTATCTGCTCTCTATGCCTGAGTCTCTGTGTAGACCTCAAGGAGACATGGCGAGGATCAAGTGAAATAACAGACACTGACATTGTATTTTTCAAAAAGTCAAGTGATATTTAAATGCATAAAAATAAATTTTAAAAAATCTATAGAGCAGATTATCTACTCACATCTTCTTTAATAAAGTTTTGTTCCTGCTCCCCTTCTGCGCATCTCCATTTCAGCTGTGGTTTTTATTTCCATTCACCCATTCATACAACGAAATTTATTGGCCATCTACCATGTGTCAAAACATAACTCTAGAAAACAGGGCAATGCTAATGGGATCAATCAAGAAAGCAATGGAAATTACTCATGTTTAGAACACAAAGTAGAGCTTAACACCTTGAATCATCTTGTTCCCTAAGGATCCAAATGTTAACTAGCTACCCTGGTAAACAAAAATATACCAATAGCCTTCTTTAGGTGACCTTTCACAAGTAATAAATGGATTATCTGGGGCCATCTGGGGCTGTAGCCCTTGTTATGGAGATTTTGTGTGTTTTTCTTAGCTTTCTCACCTAGCTGTCAAAAATAAGATATTGTCACCATCCCTTAAAGTACTGAGGTAGCCTACCCACCCATTTTACCTACGTAAAAGCTTTGTTCTTCTGGTTCTAGTAAGATCCTATTACTGATCTTCTGATCAATAATATAAAATACAGAGCCACTGTTTGCCATCAAGAAACTTAAGGAGTGCAGGCCTTGCTATCAATAACTAAAGTTACGATGCTATAAAGATTCTAGATACACTCTTATTGCCCCCATTTCCTCTACCATTTTCATGGCCACGAGAGTGGGGAGTGTGTGTTGTCCAGATCACATGGCATGCTCCAGATAGAGTTAGGTCTACCTCACTGAGCATTCATTGGCACTGTAGTCAATATTTGTGAAGTTTTGATAATTGCTCACATGTGAATGATACTCCAGCAATTAGTGTACACATAAGTGGAAAATAATGTGGGGATATGTTTGGCTTCCGATGTCAAAGTTTCTTCATTAATTAATGTCTTACATATTATCTCTTGGATCTGATGTTTTTCTGCATTAAACTGGAGAATAAAAAATAGTACATAGCAAGTATTTTCATTCCTCATTGATTGGCACTGTCATTTTCATTATGACTTTTATATCTTTCTGTTCTTAAACATGGGTAATTTCCCTTGCCTTCCTGATTGATCTCTTCAGCACTGCTCTGTTTCCTGAGGTCAGGGAACAGAACTTACATCTCTAAGAAATTGACTTGATAATCCCTCAGTCAGTACATATATATGATTGGCCTTTGACATATGAATCATTCTGGTCATCAACCTAGAAAATACCCTTTATTCCATCCGGGTTGTGATCATTTTATTTTTGAGCTTTTCTGGCATAAGAGTACTATATGACACAATTACTTTAATCTTCACTGATTTCTGAATGGGAGGAAAAAGGAGCAGTTAGATCTTATAAACAACTAGACTATCTTTTTTTCTTTGCCTTTTCAGATGGGCAAGGAATATTGTTTATTACATCTTTTAATAGCCAGTTAACAAGATTTAGCTTTTCTCAGATGGCCAAGTAATTCTCCTTTATTCCTAAACTTCATGCATTGGCTCTCAAAGCAATCACTGTTTAGGTCTGTTTGGATGGGCTTTCTACATTTATTGACAAGCTTCTCAAGAAAGGCGAAATGTACATAGATGTCTATATGTCTGCTGGCTTCATTAAGTTACTTGGTACTTGTAGACAATGCTATTTCTTCCTCCTAATCACCTCCTTCTCTCTCAAGAAAGTAAGAAATCTCAAATACCTGATCTTATCTATTATGATATATGTCATATATGAAATATTGTCCTTGAATGAAATATTAAGGTGGTTAAATAGAATCAGATTGAGCAGGAGCACAATTGAATACAATTACTAGTCATCTTTCCTTTCAAACCTTGGTAGCATTCCATTTTAGGCTCTTATACTTAGAACAGATATCAGAGATCATCTTGTTCCTTTTCTTCTCTTGACTCATTTTATTTTATTTTTTTCAGGGTATTATGAGGGTACAAACATTTTGGTTACATTTTATGTCTTTGCCTCACCCAAGCGAGGATTAGAGGCATGCCCTTACCCTCTACAACACTTACCGTGTTCTTTAGTTGTGAGTTTACCCCCCCAACCCCCTAATCCCTGGAGAATATTACTACCATGTGAGCACCATAGTGTTAATCAGTTAGTGCTAATTTGATGGGTAGTACAAGTGGAGCCCATTCTTCTGATCTTGTGATACCTCACTTTAGATAATGGGCTCAAGCTCAATCAAGGAAAATATAAGAGGTGCTAATCACTGTCGTTTCTTATAATTGAGTAATATTCCATTGTATACATGTACCAAATTTTAATAATCTACTCATGAATTGATGGGCACTGGGGTTGTTTCCACATCCTTGCAATAGTGAATTGTGCTGCCGTAAACATTCAGGTGCAGATGTCTTTATTATAGGATGTCTTTTGCTCTTTTGGGTAGATGCCTAATAGTGCTATTGCTGGATTGAATGGTATTTCTATTTTTAGCTCTTTAAGGTATCTTCAAATTCTTTTCCACAGAGGTTGCACTAATTTGCAGTCCCACCAGCAGTATAAGAGTGTTCCTGTCTCTCCACATCCTTGCCAGCATTTGTTGTTTTGGGATTTTTTTGATAGAGGCCAATCTCACTGGGGTTAGGTGATATCTCATTGTGGTTTTGATGTGCATTTCTCTAATGATTAGAGATGTTGAGCATTTTTTATATGTTTGCTGGCCATTATTCTGTCTTCTTTTGAAAAGTTTCTGCTCATTTCCTTTGCCCATTTATTGATGGGGTTGTTTGATTTTTTTCTTGTCGATTTTTTTAAGTTCTAGATAGATTCTAGTAATCGACCCTTTATCGGATGTGTAGAGAGCAAGTATTTTCTCCCATTCTGTAGGCTGTCTATTCACTCTAATGATAGTTTCCTTGGCTGTGCAAAAGCTTTTTAATTTGATCAGATCCATTTATTTATTTTTGTTGCTGCGGTGATTGCTTTGGGGGTCTTGACCCATTTTATAGATAAAGTACGTGAAACCAAGAGAGGTGAAGTAACGTATCAATATCTGCAATTTTAGTTAGCATTGTTACTGACTTCAGCTCTTCCTGTTTGTTCACATATCTCGCACTTATTTTCTTGAAACTGTACTGAGAAAAGCTAAATTAGCTTACTACTCAACTTGATTCTAATTTATTTAAAAAGCAAATGTGTAAAATTTCCAGAATGAAAAAGTTACATAAGTTGGAGATAGTCTACTAATTAACTGTTGCCCAGTAATGAAGAACTACCTTGAAAGGCAGTAAGAGTTATGTTTCTGGAAGTGACCAAAGAGGGGCTGAAGATAACGACATGCAATTCTTCTTTGACGGTGCACACTAGCTTGCTGATAATACTCACCTATTCATTATAATAATTTGGATTTCCCAAAACCATTCCTCGGTTGCTTATGTATGTCTAACCAGTTGAGTGATGATATTGGTGATTATAAGGTTCAGGAATTTGGGGAGCATTGTTTAAAGAGCTGATCTTTTTGAACTTTTATTATATACCCCAAGTGTCAATTTTTACTCAATCCTCCTTTCCTATATTCTCAGCTCTCGATTTTAGTCTCATAGGCTCTTCTAC
>RJWJ010018116.1:0-32044 GCA_004363605.1 Indri indri
TGGAGTTTTGGGAAAACTCCAAAGATTTTAAATGAGGGAAAACACAAAAATTTCAGATTGATTGCTAATTGGAAGACGTTTTTTTCCTATTGTTTACCAATGTATGCTCCATCTCTTCTAACTAACTTTGCCCTACTAAGTCTAGGTATTTATGACAAAAATGCCACTTAGTAACGTGTTTGTTCTTATGATTACTGCTAGGAAATTTTGCATTTGCTCTATCTGCCATGCTCTTTTGTAAGCCCATTGCTTGTATTATGATTTAATTTTCACAAAAGCCTATGAGATATGCATTATTTATTATACTCATTATACAGATCAGGAAACTGAGGTGGGGAGAGGTAAACAACTTGCTAAATGTCACACAGTTACCAAGTAAATAAAATCAAAATTTGAATCATAAAACCTCCCTCTAAGTTTCCTGATTAGAATTATAAACTTCTGGACACAAGCAATGTAATTAAAATAAAAATATACAAATAAAAGTTGCTATTTTGGAGTAAAACATTATCATTGTAATTATCATTGCTATTAGTTATTAAGATTATTTTCTCTCATGACCTTTTCTCTTTTGACAATCTTATTTGCAATATTTTGTCTATAACTTTATAGTTCAGGATTTTAAATTTCAATAGTGATTGAGTGTGATCATTTAATAGTTTGCTATCTTGCACCACACACTTCACTATTCTAAGTAACTGACTTGTATTCTCCCCAAACCTAGTTATGATAGAAACCACTGCTTTACTTTCCAGCAGATGGAGAACAATCTTGTTTTAATGCATGTCATTTACAATAGATACAAGCTGTCACATAATTTCTGGTAAAATAGGATGCTGAATCAGACATTTATTTTTAGTGGCAATTGCTGAAGCATACACTGCCCCATACATATCACTTGACTCTGTAGATAAAATGTACTGAAATATTCTTTGTCATTTTCCATTTTAGATTTCTGCTTTAGTCTTTATATTACACCCTGTTCCCAGTGCTTTTCTTTTAGCAATTTGTTTGTTGTCCTAAAATCATTATAATTTCCATTTTAATAATTATATCTTAGTTTTTATCTCAGTTTTATCTTAGTCTTTCTATACTTCATTGAGAATTATCCAGTACAGAGTAGTTATAAGTAGTTGCATCAAACTTAAAAGCATGTGATCTAGAATCCAATGGACCCCTAAGTGTGAATCTCAGCATAGCCACTTATTGACTGAATGGAAAATGTATTTTAACCACTGAAAGGCTCAGTTTTCTCAATTGACAATGCTTCTATCAAAGGTTATGGTGAGAATCAAAATGAATTAATGCTTCTAAAATTATTATAATTTTATCACAGGTACTATTAACTTTAGCTCTCTAATATGAAGCATCAAATCAATGATGATGAAAGCCCCTGACAGAAACAGATTTTAAAAAGTAAACATGAATTGACACCTACATGATCATATGTATTATGATCACATGTGAATCACCTTTATGATCTTTATCGCCTATATGATTGTCATATATAGCTAGTATCTGTTCAGCTTAGTTGATGACTATCTTATATTGACTCATAAGTATTTTAATACCACTCCTGGAAAGAAGAAGGGAAGAATCTTTGTTATTATTTATTATATTAACAATCGAATGCCTTCTCAATTCCTCTTTTGGTTAATTCACATAGGCATGATTGTTGAAAACTGTATTATAACAGGAGCTACGTTTATGCAAAATTTGAAATGTTGATTGCTCACCTCAGCCACAGGCATGCTTAAATTGGAACAATACAAAGATTACACTGGCTCCTGCACAAGGATGACATTTGTGAAACATTCCATATATTAAATATTTTTAGAAAAATTATATTTTGTGTGCTTGTGTATGTAATAATAAAGCAAGTGTGTTAAAGTATGGTTAAATGATAACAAATGGGGTTTCTGGGTGAAAGATTTATGGGAGCTTTTTGTATTATGGCAACTTCTTTGTAAGCCTGAAGTTATTTTATTTTATTTTTTTATTTCAAAATATTATGGGGATACAAATATTTTTGGTTACATGGGTCACTTTTGCAATGCTTGAATCAGGGCTATAAGTGTGCCCATCACCCAGGTAGTGTTCATTGTACTTGTCAGGTTTATACTCATCCCTTCCTCTCCCCACCCCCTTACTTGATTTCCACTGAATATTACTTCCCTCTGTGCACATGTGTGCTTATTTGTTAGTTCTAATTTAATAGCGAGTACATGGGGTGTTTGTTTTTCCATTCTTTAGATACTGCACTTAGGATAATGGTCTCCAGTTCCACCCACATTGTTGTAAAAGGCATTAATTCATCCTTTTTACGGCTGAGTAGTATTCCATGGTATACATATACCACATTTTGTTAATCCACTCAGGAATTGATGGGTCGGGCCTGTTAGTACTTGGGTGGGAGGATGTTGAAATTATTTTAAAATTAAAAAAATGAATCAACATTTATGAAAATAAAAAGTAGCAACTGATCTAAATTAATGCATTTCAACTAGATCTCAATGAACACCTAGAGGGTGGTATTTTTGAAGTGTAGAGCTTTTATGTTTTATGAATATTATATTTTAATTTTAGATCTGCTATTTCTACACCAAAATGAAATATTTTTCTAAAATATTTTTTAAAGTTGTTAACAGTCATAAAAATTTAATTGGGACATCTTACAAAAATAAATTATTAAAAGAGTGCCATTCATCCTTTACTCCGATACAACCAATAAATACTTTCAAAAAGGATACATCTATACATGCAGATTACCATAAGTACTACATGCATATGAACTAATGTTATTGTTAAGAATGACAGAGAGGACATTAGTTAGATAACTTGGTCAGTGAAAGCCTCACTGAGAAGGTAACATTTAAGTGGTTATATAAAGGACAAGACAAAAATTTACGGAAAGGAAAGTGGGAGTGTAGAAAGGGAGCAGGAGAAATAGAGAGAGGGAACAAGTCTATTGTCTTGGGAAGGGAAAGAGAGGGCATTCCTGAGAAACTAGAAGAAAGTCAGTATGGTTATATTATAGTAAACAAGGAGATGGGTGACTCCAAGTGAATATGGAAAGAGGTGTGGCTATATCATACAGAGCCTTGTAAACTAGCATGGGAAATTTTAAGCTGAGGACTGAGTTGTTTATATTTATAATGCAGAAAGTTAGATAGTGGTGTTATTGTAAAATATGGTGTATAGGGGGTGAGGAGGGAAAAGTGGGAATGGAAATGCAAAGATAAGTGAGGAGCCTATTTCAATAGTTTAGGTTGGGTAATGGTTGCTTGGATGAGGGTAGTGCCTGCATATATAGAGGAAACATATCACATTGTAAAGAGTTTGTGAACGTGTAATGTATAGAAGAGGTTTACTTTATTAGAAATAACTATTCCTTAAAACTCCAACTGGAAACATTCTAATAGCAACAATGGTACATTTAGTATTTAAGAAAATATTATAATCTTCTAGAGCTAACTTTGAGTTAACCAACACTTGTAACTAAAAATGATTTTATTTATTGAGTGTAAATTTAATCATAATTCTTCATAGAATCAAAAATTATATGGAACTTTTAATGGCTTATTTTCCCATTATAAACTAATTTAAATTACTGAAAGTAAGCTATTATTATTCCTGTTTCCTTAATGGTTCAATTACAGTTAACTGATTAATAACACAATTTGATATTATATTGGTAGAGGATGATGAGGATGAGGATGAGGGTGATGCATTCCCTAAATGAACAGAATAATAAGTGTATTATTCTTTTATAAATTCTTGATATTGTGAGATTTTAAAGATAAAAATGTATTTCTAACAAATGATGAAAAATAATTAACTAATGTTGTTTATAATCATGATATCCCATAGGGATTGGAAACTTTTCTTAAATACATATGGTTATTTAATCAATGCTATCAATATATCACCACTGAAGAGTTAACAGAGAAAAGGTAACTAATAAATAAAGTAAAATAAGAGAGTTGGTGATATGGAGGTGCAACATAGTATATGGCGAAGGGCCTGGGCCTAAGTGAAAAAATATGGTTATAAGTTCTGGATTTGGGTAACTTTGGTTAATTCTTGGTTGATAATTTCTAAGTTTCTTTTCAACTCCCAAATTTTATAAGTTTTTTAAAAATATACTAGAGACTAGAGTTCTCTGGCTACTTTTATGTGTTTATGTTCCTTTCACATTCCCCCTGCCCAATGACTTTTGTTTCACATCAGAGGTATATATCAATGAAGATATTTCATTTTCTATCACTGTTATTTGGCTTTCCTGAGAAGAATGGAAAGATCAAAGAAAGTTTGGCAAGCTAGAATTAGGAATAAGATGATTGAAAAGCTGAGCCATGGAGATGGTTGGTAAACCAGAAATAAGAAAATAAGGGTAGTTAACTTTAATGGTTAGGTAGGAAAACATTATAAAAGGAATTTTCAATAAGCGAAAGAATTCTGGACCAGTTGTTACTATATTACATATTACATTATTCTGTCTCAGAGTGACTCTGTATCCTCTAAATTCTGTTTTTTGTTTTGTTTTGTTTTGTTTTTGTTGTTGTTGTTTGTTTGTTTTTTTGCCTAATGGGGATATAGGGGGATTTAAAACTGCTTCCAAAAATCTGGATATCAGATGGATCTACTTGTTACTATCTCAAATAGAAATATGACCCTCAAATAGACATAATTACAATGACTACAGAGAAAAAATGGAATTTGGGTTAGAATACATTGGGATGAATTCTAATTTGATGTCCTACTAGTCGTTTTAGGAAACTATTGGAAAAATCACTTATCTGACATTCAAAAGCAGCATTCAAAAATGTGAACAATTTCATCTGTTTATTTATCCTCCTTAGGAAGCCATGAGAATTAAATGCTGTAACATATGAAAGTGCTTTGTTATCTAAAGAATGCTATGCATTTTTTTTAAATTTATTAGTTAAGGCTATTTAGTATAACTATTGATGGATATAGATGAAAATAGAGAAATTTCTTGACCACTGTTAGTTAACTTTTTATGACTATAGAGTTTAATAATGATTAAGTTGTATCCCATACCTGACACTAATTAAGAAAAAAACAAAACAAAACTACAAAACTCTTAGTACTTACAGCTCTTCAATAGATTATTATGGGACCATTAATTTCTTTGCAGGATTTTGATTCATGCCACTGACTTCATCTCTACCTTCTGCTTCTTTGTAGATCAATGATTCCCTTAACCATATTAAACTCTCAAAATGTCATCCAAATTACATGACAACCCGAATTAAATACAATATCTTATGAATGTAATGCAGGTAAATGCCTTTCTAGGTCTTACTTTGTGTCTTATTAGACTTTGTGTCTTATTAGGTTTAATGCAGTTTTCCTGCAAAAACAGCAAGATAGTGTAAAAGTTTGAAGGCTTTGTTAGAATATGTCCAAATACCTAATATTAAATGTCTAAGATAGTTTTCCTTTAGCAGAATATGGTAATTTTGGATTGGTATCAAACCAAGGATTGTAATCCTGATTATGTTCAGGCATCTTCCTAATGTATTCCAGTGTAAATTCACAAATTATCATATATCCAAATGGTCATCAGTGAGTAGAATCATCTTGTAATGCAAAATGACATTATTGCCAGGTTTTCCATTTGTTTTTCAAATTTCAACTCAAATTACATCTTGTAATATAGACCTTTAATTTTAGTTCTCAGAAATATGTGAAATTGCTTGATATAAAAATTCATAAATATACAACCTAAATATATTTGTTGTGTATTGAACTTTTTCTTTGTCATAAATTAGGTACTTCCCAAAAGAGCTTTAGACAAGTATAATGCTTGTGTTTAGGTAGTCTATTTTTGTGGTTATCCATGGAAGGGGAAGTGAAGGATGAAAAAAGAAAGTCAATGTGGGGCATGTTGTTGAGGCAACTATGGTGGAAGGGGCTTAATTTTCCCTGGAACTTTCTGAGGACTATCTGGAATGCTTATCAGAATAGTCTGAAGATTGACCATGACAAACTTCTTTCCTGTATTGGTTGAGAATTGCCCCTGAAACATAAATTTCTTGGCTTCTTATGCGTGCCTGATGAATAAGATTTAGTTTTCTCAAGGTAAGATGGTGTCAGCACATGGAAACTCAAAACCCATATTTAACTGTCTACCACAGATTCCATAAGAATTAAACTCCAAGAGGATGTATGGTGGGATATCAGATGCATGCTTACATATGCTTTTGTGAACTTCAGTGATAAACTATAAAAGCACTATTTATAAAACATCCAGAATCCAGTATTATTATTTTTACTTCTGTATTTTCCAATTTTGAAAGCCAGAATATAATTAAACTGGGCTCTCTTTAGTTATTTTATGATTATGTCAAATACTTTGAATAATCTGAGATTTTATCCTATTTGCAAACTAACATGTTTGCCTGCCAGAGTTTCCTGGATCTTGGCAGAAGATACGATACTCTTGGGTCAAAGATAAAGTAATTTATTTTTCACAGCGCAGCAGACAGTATGAGATGCATGCTCACCTTGGCTTCCCTCATTTTCAGACATCATTGAAAAGACAAAGAGGAGCGCTAGGGTGTTTCCATTCTGGAAGAAAATTCCAGGGGCAGTTCTGAATGACAAAAAATCATTAATGTCCCTCCCTTCCTCATACCTCCCATGGTCTAAATCATCCCTCTTCCAGGTACTGCAATTTTGCTTTCCCTCCACATTCACAAAATCTAGAGTAGCCATAACTTCACTACTGCCCTCCACTTTACCCCATCCAGACTATTTGTCTAGAAGAGTCAGATACAAGAGGGACAAAGCACATTTATAAAATATAATCAGAATTAAATTGTAATCCCCTAATCCTTAATCCAGACCAGTTGTAACCTATAGATTATACTCATTAGACTGGTTTGCGGTTGCTGTTATAAGAGACAGACAGACATATAATGCCTAGGAATCCTGGCAGAAAGGAATCTTGAAATTTCAAAAGAAGTCTATATAATTTGAAATAATCTTAAAACCCCTTTTATCTGAGATTTTATCCTATTTTCAAACCAACAAGCTAAATTGTTAGAGTTCATAGTCTCCTGGATTAGAGACAAATGACTTAATTGATCACAGCATAGCAGCCACTAAGAACTTCATTATTAGCTGGGTGTGGTGGCTCATGCTTGTAATCCTAGCACACTGGGAGGCTGAGGCAGGAGGATCCCTTGAGGTCAGGAGCTCAAGACCAGCCTGAGCAAGAGCCAGACACTGTCTCTACTAAAAACAGAAAAAATTAGCTGGGTGTGGTGCTACATGCCTGTAGTCCCAGCTACTCAGGAGCCTGAGGCAGGAAGATCACTCGAGCCCAGGAGTTTGAGGTTGCTGTGAGCTAGGCTGATGCCACGGCACTCTAGCTAGGGTGACAGAGCAAGACTCTGAAAAAAAAAAAAATCAATAAATAAAAGATAATAATAATAAAAAAAACTTCATTATTTACATCACTTCCTCTTGCTCCCTCACTTCCCAAGGGACAATGTAAGGGTCCACGCAGGTGAATGTTATGCGTACAGTGGATTTGTGTTAATAGGGAGTTTAGAAAATCACCAATCTTCTTAAGGTCATAGTTAGCAACTTGCTGAATTTTGCCCTGGAGGGAAGTATAATCTTTATTACATTATGTCTGTCTTCCCAAGCTGTTTGCTACACACACATCCTTGAAAAAATAGTACCAAGCAAAAGCTGCCAATACTTTTGCTTTAAAAATGTGCAGAAGTGTAAGAGATCCAATGGAGAATTATCTACCAATATTTTATTTATTTTGATGGTGGAATTCTAGCCTTTTCATCAGAAATAACTTTATTATTTCTGATATTATCTATCCCCTCCTGTCAGCTCTTTTAAAATAATATAGCCTGAGAAGAACCTGCAAATCGAATATGAATTGTGCAAGAAACTGAAGATGGATATTTGACAAATTTACTTTTTGCACACCAGTCTAAGTTTTTATACATGTCTTCCCAGAATGACTATTCAGTGTTGTAGTAACTATGAAAATTACACTTCTATATATTCTGAGTAGTATTGAAAGTGTTTTATATTCAGTTCATGAGGTACATATGCAAATACTCAAATTAGAAAATAAATCAAAAGTAGTGGAGAAAATCAATTTTAATTTTATAGTAATTTCCCTCTATTTTAAATAAGGGAAAGAAGGATGATCTTTTATTTTATTGTATTTAATATTTTATTTTGAAAAACTGTAAGACTTACCCCAATTGCAGAACTAATAGAGAGTCCCTGTGTACCATTTATTCTTTTTCTCCTAATGATAACATCTTACAAAGTCATAGTAAATTACTAAAACCTGGAAATTCATATGGGTGCAATACCATTAACTATAAACATTATTCAGAATTTAAATGCACATTTTTGGGGTGTATAGTTCTTTGAAATTTTATCACATGTGTATATTTGTGTAACCATCACCAAGTCAGGATATTGAGCATGTCCATCACCACCAAAAAATTCTCATGTTTCCATTTTAGAGTCACATCCTTTGTTTTAGCAGAATGCTAAAATGTGACTCTAAACAACAGATTTTTCTTCTGCCCCATTTCATAATTGATTTTCTCATTTTTAGAGGCTATATTTAATTTTGTCATTTTATGAGAAACTTGTACTTTTCAAGCATTTTAATTGCACCCAAAAGTTACGAAGACAAAAGACAACATTTAATTGCCCTAATGCCCTTTTGATTTAATCACTTTTGCTTTTTTTTTTATTACCCTCAAATCTCTTATGTGTCTCATTAAATACTGACCTGATTTAGATGGCCTAGGTAGCAATTTATGAACATATACTGCTTAATCAAAATGTTTTCCTTCCAATCCTTTCCTAATTTGGTCTAATAAACTGTATACTTAAGCTGGAAGTTTGCAATAGGGTGGATGAAGAAGGCTATTGTTAGTTTATTAAAGTGAGATTATATTAAGGTGATATGTAAGAAATATATTGTCTTAAGACAATTGATCTGAAGGAACTACATAGTTAGGCACTTCTATGGAAGAGATATGACTTTATGCATTCATTGTCTCATTCATTTCTTTTTCATTCATTCATTCAGCACATATTTATTAAGCACTAGTTTTATTGCAAGGCACTATGAAGAATACTAATGTGTAAGATAGTTGTATACTTTAAGGATCTTATGAGGAACGTGGGGTGAAAACTGGCTATGAGAAATAATTAAAAAGCAGCAGCAACCACTCTGGACTATAAAAATTCTAAAATTAGATCGATGCTTCTAACGGGCTTATACTTCACCAATTTAAGCTTTCTTTTTTTCTTTGTTTTTGTTTTTAATCTGTAAATAAAGAGTCTGTACTCAACATTTTCTACATTTGTTTCTACTTCTAATATTCTCTAAGACTGGAAATCAAAGAAATATTTTTATAGTTGGCAATCAGAAGGATTCCAACTGTGCAAAAAAGCATAAAAGGGAATGCATGTTCTAGTACTTAGTACTACATCTAAGAAAAAAGAAAAGAGACATAACTTATACCATAACATTGGATTACCTTTGTGTATACTTAAAAGAAGTTGAGAATAAGTGATATCTTGATGTCTCAGGATGGACCACAGAGAGTACAAAATTGAAAAGACAAGTATCTTGGTATGAGGTGAGCACAGACTCAGGAGAGACTTGGTTGATGTCAGTAGTGCTACTTTCTATCACAAGCTATTTCTGTTTCAGTAATTTATCTATAAATGAATGAAATTCACTTTCTTCATGTACTTAAAAAAAATGAGACATAAGGACAAGATTATAACTATATTGAATAACCGCTAAATAGCATAAATTATGTATTTTACTTTCTATTTTATGATTTCAGTTCAACTGGCCCTTGACATTATATTACACAATGCTGCACTGAAATCCCAAGAATTATTTAAGATAAAAAGGGCTCCATTGTTTAGTAGGAGTAGAATAAAGAAACATGTGTGATAAAATGGGTTTAACAGATTAAAAAGAGAAAAAATCCATTAATGTAATTCATGTCATTTAATGATTATATTCCAATGGCAGTTATTTCTGTATTCAGTGAGAAAACATAAATATCCAACATTTCAAACATTTAACAGAGCTAGCCATAAATAGAACACAATAAAATAAATTTTAAATTTGAATAAAGTGATTGGTTATGAGAATTGGTATATTTGTAGATCTGAATAAGTGAAATACATGCACATATTAAAATAATTTTTGAAGACTTCAATAACTGTATGTTTACCCCTGTCTAACCAATCACAATCACAAGTTAACCAATCACAAGTTACATCTAACCAATCATAATCACAAATTACATCAATGAGAGTTTTAAAAGTAAAATAGATTAATGATTTTTGTTAACTCATTCTTAAATTCAGTCTTAAATTCATGGAAAAATCCTTACATAAACTTTTAGCTAAGTTCTTTTCTCAACAGTATTAAACAAATGATAACTAGCCTATCTGTTGAGTAGTAACAACTTTTCCAAAATAATTTTTGTGTAATTAATGGAAGAAATATGCACAAGTAAGATTTAGCAGCTCCTTGTTGACTACGATTCCACTCATGGGTTATCATATGTTTGAATGAATAAAAATGTAGGAAAATCTATTCCTAAATGTTTGTGTTTCATTTAAATTTTTTTCTTTTTCTTTTATTTCAGCATATTATGGGGGTACAAATGTTTAGGTTGCATACATTTCCTTTGCCCCAACCAAATCAGAGCTTCAAGCATGTCCATCCCCCAGATGGTGCGCTACGCACCCATTAGGTGTGAATATACCCATCCCCTCCTCCGCCCTCCCACCTGCCCAACACCCGATGAATGTTACTACTATATGTGCACTGAAGTGTTGGTCAGTTAATACCAATTTGATGGTGAGTACATGTAGTGCTTGTTTTTCCATTCTTGTGATACTTTCACTTAGTAGAATGGGCTCCAGCTCTATCCAGGATAATACAAGAGGTGCTATATCACCATTGTTTTTTGTGGCTGAGTAGAACTCCATGGTATACATATGCCACATTTCATTAATACACTCATGTATTGATGGGCCCTCAGGTTGTTTCCACATCTTTGCAATTTTGAATTGTGCTACACATCCGATAAAGGGCTGATAACTAGAATCTATATAGAACTCAGGAAAATCAGCAAGACAAAATCAAACAACCCTATCAAAAAGTGGGCAAAGGACATGAACAGGAACTTTTCAAAAGAAGATAGACTAATGGCCAACAAACATATGAAAAAATGCTCAACATCTCTAATCATCAGGAAAATTCATATCAAAACCACAATGAGATATCACTTCTCTCCAGTGACAATGGCCTTCATCAAAAAGTCCCAAAACAATAAATGTTGGTGTGAATGCAGAGAGATAGGAACACTCCTACACTGCTGGTGGGACTGCAAACTAGTACAGCCTCTGTGGAAAGTAATATGGGGATACCTCAAAGAGCTACAAGTAGAACTACCATTTGATCCAACAGTCCCATTGCTGGGTATCTACCCAAAAGAACAAAAGACATTCTATAAAAAAGATATCTGCAGTAGCATGTTTATAGCAGCACAATTCACAATTGCAAAGATGTGGAAACAACCCAAGTGTCCATCAATACGTGAGTGGATTAATAAAATGTGGTATATGTATACCATGGAGTTCTACTCTGCCACAAAAAACAATGGTGATATAGCACCTCTTGAATTATCCTGGATAGAGCTGGAACCCATTCTACTAAGTGAAGTATCCCAAGAATGGAAAAACAAGCATCACATGTACTCATCATCAAATGGGTATAACTGATCAACACTTCAGTGCATATATAGTGATAACGCTCATTGGCTGTTGTGCGGATGGGAGGTGGGAGGAGGGGATGGGTATATTCATACCTAATGGGTACGGTGTTCAGTCTGGGGGATAGACATGCTTGAAGTTTCGACTTGGGTAGGGCAAAGACAATATATGTAACTTACACATTCGTACCTCCATAATATAGTGAAATAAAAAAAAAAAGGTAAAACTAAGGAGTAATGAACTCATACAGAAAAGAAAAATTTGAAGCTATGTGACATCTTGATTTCTTATATAAGTGAAAACATAATTTTTTATTTTTGCATTTTTATTTTTAGGAAATTGTGAACAAATACAGGGAGAAATCATTGTAGGTTACTTCTCTTTTGCAAATAAAAAATAATTTAAAAGAAATAAAGCTATTGGATGAATAGAATAAGTAGTAAGGGATTAATGGAAAGCAGTACTTAAAAGTGTCCCAGCTTCAGCCTTGCTTAAGCATTTAAAACAATCTCAAAGATGATTTCTGGTTCAAAATGAAGGATGTGGAATATATATTTATGGTTGAGTTTCATGAGAAATTCTAGGGTGTTTCAGTAATGGGAATCCCAGAGAACCCTTTCGGTTTTATTATTTCTTTAAAATATATGTTTTTCTTTGCTTGTTTTCCAGTTCTACCAGCTTGTAACCAACTGAACTGAATACGTGAACAAAAGAGAAAACAACAATACCCCAGGAATTTACATGTCTGGGGCATCTCATAGCTAACATGGCAGACCTCTCTACTCATTTCCATTCTAGCTTTTCTGTGCACCATACTTATATTTATTTCTACCTTTTCTGTTTTGCTATTCTCATAAAGGAAGATTAGCAAAGTCAGCAAATAGCAGTAGCTAATTTTTAAAATGAATGGCAGGTATTCTTCATTCTTTAATTACACTCTTCTACTCTGAAGAAGCTTCTAATACATTTTGTTTCTTTCTTGCTTCCCATCCTGTTTTTCCATGTGTATTTCACCAGGAAGCCTGATTTCTTCTGCTTGCAAATTTATCTCAAATACTACGTTTAAGACAATCTAAATGCAATTTTGAAGGTATTTCCTGGTTTCCAAGTGCTCAAAATATATCCGATTTTACTCATTTAACAAAAATGTACAGAGTAGTTACTAAGCTATATGAGGAAAAGAAAGATGTGTAAAACTCCGGATACGTTCCTTCTGAAACTTTGCATTCTGCTGGGAAACACAAGTATGCAAACAAATCACTGAAATGTTTAGTAGTGTAAGATAAATGGAAGAAATATACAAATTTAGATATGTGTGGATTTTTTGATACCATTAAAATCATTATTGGTTTTATGATAATATTTAAGCTGGTTTTTGAGGAATGGATAGGATTCCATGTCATCATTGTCTGTTGTGGATCAAAAACCTTTACGTATTTGGGTAAAAACTAGAAAAATACTGTATGAGAGTAGACAAAGCCTACCTTGGCTTCCTGAGTCTTAAATTCTAGAAAGAAAATACTAAGTACTAATATAAGAAGGATAATGCTAAAAATAATTATTAATAAACCTTTGGAAAGCATGTGTATTGTTTTTAGAATTAAAAAATGCATGTGAAAATGTACTTTGTTCACACATAACAAATATTTTCACCTGTTCATTCATTATAGATAATGCGATAGTAAAAGATTTTTAGATGAAACTGTTGGAATAGCTTCAGCTCAGGGTAACATCTGACTGGAACAATGGAGCATATAATATTGCCCTGGAGATGAAACTGATGAAACCTTGGACTGGCTCATCTGCAAAGTCCTTGCTGTTTATGTCTTGCTCTCTGAGCCACTTGTATACATTTTCATGGACAGTTGTGAGTCTAGCCATTTGTCTTTCACTCTGTTCCTGTTTTCTATTTACTGGTCATGCTTACATTCCTAATTCAGAACATTTGTCATTTGTTGGATAAGGAGGTGGAGTGGTTGCTTTGGAATAATTTATTCCTGAGCGATTTTTTTTTCCTTTTTCCAGAAACATTACTTATTAGTTATTCTCAAAACTCCATAGTTACTTCAATTTAGAGATGGTAAAAGAACACGAATTTTGAAAGCTGAGTTATTGCATGCTAAACACTGTGCTAAGGTGTTTTATAAATATTCTCACTGCAGTTCTATGAGATATCTATTATAATTTTTATTGTAAAGACAAGGAAACCCGAGTTTCAAAAAGTTTGCACAGTTAGTAAATAATGTGTCTACTTGATTAAATAAACACATGTTTCTCCTCCTAAACTATACTACTTCTTAAAATAATGGGAAAAAATAATTTGAAGAAGCAAAACAGCTGCATTATGACCCAATTAGATCCTTTCTTGCTGTGTCATACATTGACAGACTGAATTTATTCTTGTCTTTCTCCAATCAGAATTGTACATTGATATTAAATAGTTCATTAAATGAGTAATTTTCCTTGTATTTGAACCACCATTAAAATGGCATCTTGCCATTAGGCTAAGCTTTAATAAACTCAGTTAAAAATGGATTTTTCTCTGTGTTTGGTTTATCTTAATACTTGTTTGAGCAAGAATACTAACTGGATTATGTTCTGATGACAGAAGTTAGAAATAGAAATAATGCAGTTGTACATAGAAGTGCTGAGTCTAGATATTAAGCAGGGATAGATGTATAACCAGGAAAATGATATAAAAATATATTGAACTAATGCTAACTTGAGACTGGGGAAGCCCCAGCATATTTGGCAGCACTATTATTTATTGTTTTTGAGTGATTAAATCACAGGACTGAAAGAGGGGAAAAATTTTTGTGATCTAGGTGATATATATAATAGCTCTACAAAATGTAAAGGAAAGAAAAGAAACAGCTGTTTCTTAGCAGTATTCATTAAGTTATAAGCAAAACATTTAAATACAATGTTATACTTGATTATAGATAAAATATCAGCTGATCATTTTATAGAAGTAATAAAAATAATATAATGCTGGTTAATATGACCCTATATTTCTGTGTTCATTAAGGAGTCCTCAGGTGTTAGATATGCATGTATGACTTTCTTTGGCCAATGAAATGTGAGAAGTAACCTATATCACTTATAGGCAGAGGGTTTTAGAGCCAGTACCCTCCTTTTTCCCATCTCAATAATTATGAAAGCATGCACTGAAATGGACAGCTATCTTCATGAGATTATAAATGCCTACAATGAGCAGATCTTCTGGGCCTTCATGTAACATCATCTAGAAATAAACCATTATTTTTAAACATTGATTTTTAAAGTTGTTAGTTACTATAGCATAAGTTTGCCTATTCTGTCTGATATGCAAATTATGTATTCCTTGTTAGTATGAATCATACTTTATTTACCACTATATCTCCACTACTAAAATAGTATCTGGCATAAATATCAAATCAGTGAATGACTTAACGATTGATGACATACAAATATTTGTTACCCTCTTTGAGTAGACATGATAAAACAGCATAGCAAAAACAACAATAAGAAAGCCATCTGGAAATGAGAAGTTATTTACATAATGTATGGGCCAGAAATGAATGTATTTCACTATTATAAGGCAAAGGTTAACAGTAATTGAGCTAAGAAGCAGGAAGAAGAGCCTTCTTCTATTAGTGAAGTAACTTGAGGCTCTTGCCAATCATAAGACTAGCGGTTTTTGACGTGAAAGAATTCATTATTTTTTTTTTTCACATGAAAAATGCTGCATTAGGAATTTAGTTTTACTTCATGTGATTCTAGCTGTGAAACTTTCTCATAGTGAGGAAACATGATTTGGACCTGTAAATTGCCAAGTAGTTTCTCCAATTCTGAAATCTGGAGGGTTTTTACACATATCAATGGGCAAAGTTTATTAATGACCAACCAATTAGAATGAAGGGAACAATTTTGTGTAGCAGAAACAGAAATGGACAAAGAAACGAAATATAGAAAAAAAGATTTTGATTTCTGAGGAGATGTAGTAGAAACCTTCTCAGATGTTTCTTTCTTGCCAAAATGTAGTTAATCTCTCAACAAACACTAAGTGGGCAGATCAGAAAAAAACAATGTATCCTTGAAATCAGTAGTAAACCTTGATACTGGTTAAGAACACTGATAATTGTGACTGCCATTTGACAAGCCATTATTTTGTTTTGTCTCATACACCCATTGATATCATTTCCTGTGCCCCATGTGTTACTATTGATAATTTCCTTAGGAAACAGTTTAGTAGTTGCTTAAGCTTCTGCCAGATGCCTCTTCAGTGGAGCTGGGCATGATGATACTCTCCCACTTCATCACCACCACCCTTCCTCCCTTCCACACTCCTGACTTCATACCTATCCAGTCCTCATCTTGAGTTCCTGGTGCCCATGCTATGCTTTGCAAGCATCTTCCAACTATTAAAATAAACCTCTCTAAATAAATTTGTGAGAGACACTAGCCTACCAACTTATTTTAATTGGCCTATGGGAATTTATTTGCAGAAGGAAAGGATTAATTCTGTTTTGGGGACTTTTGCCTGTATACTGCACAGGTATTATTTTGCCCTATTGTTTCCATTTTAATCTCAACTCCTTTTTCCTGTAAGAGGGTCACTTTCCTTCTTTCTTCCTTGGAAGTGCCCCATCTTCTTCTCTAAAGAGAGGGAATGGATTGCAGGCCTGCTGCTAACTAGTTCTTTCCTTAAGTAGAAAATTCTCACAATTTTTTAATCAATTATGAATTTTCTTAGGTGATAAAGACTGAAAGTAATGCAGTATCTCTAGCTTTCTTCTTTATTTTTAATTTGGGGAACACCAGAAGTAATCCCTTGGGCAGAGATTTACTATTCTCAAGGAGGACATAAGCAGCCTCAAGTGGATCAGAGCAACACCTGTAAGGGAGTTGTAGAATGAAAAGACAAGAGAAAGCTATTCTCCCATTTGAAATAAAAGAACGCCATTGAGGGGACTAAATTCTGCTTTATTCAGGTGGGTGCAAATGCTATCAGGCTAGCAAAATGTTGATTGTGACTATTAATGTAATCTTCTTTGTGTCAACTGGTTGCCAGAATCTAGAGAAATTTAGATTTCATAGGTAATATTGTTTTCTCAGGGCATATTATTCAGGAGAAGGAAAACTAGTAGTGTGAGTACCATAGCTTAATAATAATAACAAAATACTTGTTGTTCTGAGATCTAGCAACAACAACCAAACAATACTATATTCCAAGAAAATTATGTTTCTATTGAAAAACCTTTCCATTCCCTCAATAACTCCTCATTTCAGTCACTAAACACTCTGCCTCCTTTCCATTCCTTGCATTATTTCTATAAAGAAACACTACTTTTCTACTCTGTTTTGGTGCTTTTTTTAAACAATCATTTCTATTATTGTTCCACTGAGAACTCCCGTTACTTGAATCTAGGATAATGGTATTTTATGCACAGGGCTATTTTCCTCTAGTTGACATAATAGCTACTTCTTTACAGTCATAAATACCATACCAGACTTTTCAAGGATGATAGATTCCTTCAAATGATATGTGAAAAGTATTGCCTCTGGCTACTTTTCAACTCAATACCGGAAGCCCAGTTGGTTACCATCATGCTTGCACTCCCAGCCCTGGAATAGAGGAAGCATTATACCTTCTCTCCGGGTGGCTTCTCCTAAGGGTAGGGGTGACTTCCACCAACAAGAAATCCTTTTTCTTGTAGATTAGTTTACTGAGATCCCTGGGAGACAAAATCTGTATAAATTAATTGTGGTCTTTCTACATATTTATCTACATAGCTACTTTGGATGAATTAGATCGACCACATTGGACACTAGATTATAGTCTTAGTACATAGGCAGTTGTTAACTTTGAATATATCTCTGAAACCACAAGGCCCAATTCATAACCACTGCCAGAACTAAGACTTTCCCTGATGGGGTGTTGATTGCCAGGAGAGCAACTACAATCACACGTGCTTAACAACAGAGATGTGCTCTGAGAAATGCACCATTAAGCAATTTTGTCATTGGGCGAACATATCATAGAGTGTACTTATGCAAACCCAGATGATATACCCTACTAAATACCTAGGCTGTATGGTAAAGCCTATTGCTCCTAGGCTACAAACTGTTCACTGTACTGAATACTATGGGAAATTGTAACACAATGAGAAGCATTTGTTTATCTAAAGATATTTAAACATATAAAAAGTATAGTAAAATTATGATATTATAACCTAATGGAACCACCATCGTACATGCAATCTATCGTTGACCAAAAAGTTATTATGTGGTGCGTGATTATATTTCAAAATAATAGCTCCATAGGGTCTTTTAACATTATTTGGCATAACAAGGCAAATACCTCCTCTATTAGCAGGCTGAAAGGTGGGCCTCGAATTGAATCTCAATAAAATGTACTTACAACTATGAATAGACACAGAATTGATTTTTTAAGGTAAATGAAAAAAACACTAGGATAGAAATTCCCTAAGTCATGCTGAAGTTAGCAGGAATGCCTGACTTTAAGTTCTTGGGATTTTTTTTATTTCTAGCAAAACATGGTACCTATTTATTAATACATATTTTATTTTATTTATGGATATGTTTTACTAATAATATGTAAAACTATGAATATAAATATAAACAAAATATTTAATTGAAGTTCTCCTATCACTTCTACTGTACAACTATAATGAACAAGGAAACAACTATTTTTATCCCACCGGAATGGGCTCTTGAATCAATCATGGTCCTGACAGGAACCTTACATGGTTCAATAATTTAATAAGGAGACTGCTTTCAAAGGTGTGAAAAAATTCAAAGGAACCAATAAAGGATGTTGAGGCACTTAGGACACTAGAAACAACAGGAAGCCATTACCACCCCTAAGCCTGAAGGGCAAGAGGAGAAAATAGTTCTACCAGAGCCCAGTGAGACAAACAGGGATATGGGAGGAGTTGCCTAAATGGTGCTATAATCCTGAGAGAAGGGTAGCATCTACCAGAACATATGGCCCAGAGCAGAAAAAGAGTGAGGAAGAAAACTCTTAATCTCTTTCTTTCGATCCTTTGATTTCCTACCGGTGACCATTGGATGAATTCAACCAGAAGTTAGCTAGAGAGAATGCTTAGGTTTGCGGTCCTAAGCAAACCTAATGCTTAGGTTTGCGGTCCAGGGATCAGCCTCTTGGGGCAAAAAGTAGAACAGAAAAAGGATCTTGTAGTGGTGGTGGTGGGAATAGAGGCTAGAAAATGGAGACTAACCAGCACATCTCTTATTTTTACATTTTGTTTTTGTTTTCATTTTCAAGTGGATGGTAGTAATTCCAGTCCTTATAAAGTACAAAATAGCAGGAAAATAGAGAAAAATAACAGTTAACATAGTTGATGAGAAAAGTATATGCTTTGAATATCATAGTGCAGCCAAGAGAATAGAGGACAAAATAGACTCAATTGCAAATACAGACACATGTATATGTTATATAGATGCACAACCATGTAGAGGTATGTTTATATTCTCTTGTTATCTCTAGTCATCACTTGCCCTATAATAAAACAAAAATACTACTTATGAGCCCAATCACTCTCTTGATACGTTTGTGATGTAAGAAATAGAGAGACTTCCGTACAGTATTGTTTGTGACATGTTTTATAAAGTAATTTTATTTCTTGCTCTCCAACTTTTAAAAGTTTTGTGGAGAAACTGAAAACTTACCACTTAATCTTTACAAATATAATATAACATGTAGTATAGGTTTGTAATAAAAACTTCTTTTCCACAAATTATTTAAATTTAATATGCTTTGATTGTATTTAAGAAATATAGATTTTCCTCTAAGCATAGTGAATACAAAAAAGAAATGTGAAATAACATGAGTGTAAATAAAAGCCTATCAAGGCTACTGAGGGAGGAGAATGAACCAGGCAAGGGGCAAAATTAAAAATCATGAAGACTGATAGGTGATAAGAGTAAACTAGTAAGATGAAATAACACTGAAATCTCATTGAGGACATATTTTAAGCAGTGTGGAACCTAAAACTCAATGTAGAAATGAAAAAGTTCAATTAGAAAAGAAAATTTTAAAAAGAAAAACAATATTTTAGGATATGTATATTAGTAAATCAATACTATTACATTTACTCCATAGAGCTTTGAGCACCTTAAAATGTAGTTTATCACAATATAATATGCAGTATAATCTAACTATGTGAATGCAATATAAGTATACCATTTCTGGGATGAGAAACTTTCAGAGTTAATGTCTTTTATACAGTAGAGTTCTACTTTTATGATATAATTTCTTAGGACATGTGGAATTCCAAGCTTAGGGGAAGCTAAATAAATAGAAAAAATTATTTTCAAATTTTTTATTACATAATATTCATTTATAATAAGTATTTTTAATTGCTTACAATTTTAATAGCAAAACTTTTTAGAATAAAGTAATAGAGATTGAAGGGCATTAATAACATATCATGTTTATGCAAATCTCATCTTGTCCCCTTTAAAATAGCCACACTGAAAGCAAAAGGAAAGGTCACTTTTTAAATTTTTTTGACAGTTAAATAAATAAATTATATAAGTTAGAAAGGAACTTGGGTTCTCTTTGGAGACAGAGCCAATTTGTATGTTTGCTCAGCACTCAATGATTTTGGAAATATTAGTCAACAAAGAGAGTACTGATAGCTTATGGAAACATTACCCTGAGAAATATTTTCCATTTAGTCTGTAGTTAGTTAATCAAGTGTATGTTCATTTATCCATACAAGCTATAAAATCCTACAATGAAGATGTAATTATAATTAACATTACTGACCAGTTAAAAGGCATAAACAGTAGTGTGCCCATGAATATGCACTGTATATTTGCTGACGTTTCCAGTTATGCCAGATGGTGCTTTAATGATGGTGCCTTGTGGTGCTTCTAATGATTTTTGAGCCTGATGGTACTTACAAGGACTGCCACATTAGAGAAGGCTGAAGGGTAACTTAATAATGGTCTACAAGCATATGAAGGGTCATGAAGTATGTGGTTATGAAGTGACCAGCTGTTACTCATTCAAACGAGAAGTAGATTTTAACTGTAACCAGAGAGATTTAACTTAGATGTGAAGTAGAACTTCCTGACAATAAAAGATATTTAGTGAGAAGAATGATGAGAGATGCTAAAATCTTTTCTTTTTTCTTGAGGATAGAATATTCTCATCTGTATGAAATGATAAAGTTTGCTCTTATTTTGTGGCTGATATATATATCTGTTACCTTTCACACTTATGAATCTATATTTTTCATAATTCGATACTAACTTGGTTCTAATCCTAGATATGACTTAATAGTCATGTGACTTTGGGTAAGTTAGTTACTTAAACATGTTTTGTCTTGATTTACTTATCTGTAAAATGGAGATGAGATCTTTCATCTAAATAGCTTGGGACAAGTCTAAAATACTATTAACTCTAAGGTAGGGTTGAATTTGCTTCTTTCATTTCTCTGCCATAAAAAATGAGACAAGACGGGTCAAAAATTTCCTTTTTGTAGGATCTGATTTTCTTCCTATGGATTCCAAGAATAATGGAGACATGTGATAGTAGGGAATAATATAAAACCCTTAGTGTCTTCTTTAGATGTTTATTTCCTGCCCAAACACTGAGTAGGAATATTTCGTCTCCATAGCATTAAATAAGTGCAATGTATTAGAGAAGTAAAAAGACCTGGTTCTAGTTTAGATTCCTGTAATTACTAAATACATAACCCCAAACCAAGTCATTTAATGTCTCTGATTTTTATTTTGCTTCCCTGGAAATAAAGGTTAGGGAAGTTGGCATTCAGAGTTAAGTTTTGATGTCACCTTTGTCGTGGGGAAATGAGGACAATATGGGCAGGTTGGGGGAGATAAAGCTCAACAGATTGAGAGTGGAATTTTCTGCTTGAATGGTTTATTTGACCCTGTGTATCAGGAGAGATAAGGCAGTTCTGGTGTATGAGAAGGGAATGATATGGCACCAGACCTCAGGACACTTGCTTGGAAACTATTCGTTTGACAAGTAGTATGTTAACAGGCACGGTTCGAAAAACTAAGAATTTATCAGTATGGTCTACGGCCGTGCCGCCCTGAACGCGCCCGATCCCGTCTGACTTCAGAATTTATCAGTATGCAAGTCCAATAAGTTCCCTGTCTTCACAGGGTATTAAGCAAAAACCAACAAATAAATAAATAAACAAGATAATTTCAGAGACTGATGTACTAGAAAGAAACTCAAACAGGGTGGGGGGATAATAGGATCTTGACTGGGGGGAGGAGGAATCTATGGTCCAGGAAGGTTTCTTTAAAGACATGACACTTGACGCTATTCCTGTATAACAGGAAGGATTCAGCCATGTGAAGATACAGAAAAGAGACCCAGGTAAGGGCTAGAGGTAAAGAGTAAGATAATCTATTCCTGCTTCTCTCATCCAACTTTGGAGAGCCTTAGGTGCAACACTGACAAAAATATTGATTAGTTCTTCTCTTGGCTTTATTAGTTACCAACTGCTCTCTGTTCATCAATTTATTTATAGGTGAAATGTCTGAGAAGCATCAGGAATATTATGAGAAAAAATGGCTATTTTCATGTTTCACTCCTAAATACTTTGTTTAATCCCTGTCTTGACTATTTCACAAGGTAGATTTGAAAGTGAAATGAGATAATGGGTGGGGAACCAGTTCACTGAAGACTCAACTCATTGGGATATTAATGAGAAACAATTTTATTTTTTTCTAATCACTGTTTTCAGTCATGCTCTATTGACATCTACTTTCTACCTTAATGACATTGTAGGAAGATATCATAATTTTCTATTAGCACCATTAGCACTATAAAATGTGTGGTTGTTGTTAAAGATGGTAATATCAATTAATGAGTTATTTATACTAAAATGCAAAGGAGAAAGAACCTATCATATTGGTAGCCAACCAGGAAGCTTTGTCTGTGCAAGTGACAGTAGGGGCTCAAGAACTAAAACTGAAGCCAATGTTTGCAAGCAAGTTAGGAACTGAACTGCTAGAATAAGTCCAATCATGAGTGTTTTGCCTAAAAGTCTAGAACAGCTGTCAACATGGCAACCTCTTCTCAACATTCAGAGGCCTGTAATGAGACAGCATGTAGTGAGAAGATGTCAAGGTTCTTTCTCATCTCAAATGTGAAAATCAGGACATGGCAGTTAAAGGAGTTTGGAAGATAATTAGGGTATTTTAAAGAATACATTTTTGTTATAATACGCGAGATTGTTGATGCCTTATAAACATGCCTTACGAGAATCAGTAATAACTGTAGTTGTTTCTACTGCTTTTTAGGAAGAAAAAAAAAACTATCATTTTGTGCTGTAATCCACATTATAATATTTATAAGCCTTTTTGTTGGTGTACTCCTGCACACATTGAAACAAGCATCTAATGCAAAGAATAGTGAATTATTTCATTACTGAAATAGGGAGTGATTCAAATTTGTCAAACTATTTCTATGTGCAGATTACCAATTTCTTCTGCTCCTTAAAAAGAGACTAAGTGATTTTTCTAAATTTCTGTCTAAGATTAAAGATATAAGAGGGAGGACAAGCTGAGGATTTGGGGTGGACAAGCTGAGGAAACACATGTATTTGAAAACATGTCTTGCATAGAATAATTTTTATAAACACTTTTCTGTAAAAAGAATAATGCAATTGTCATATTTTAAATAAAACATTCCTGCAAAATTGTTTATCATTATTTCCATTTTCCAAAAATGTACAAGGATTTTTTTTATGATTATTAAGAGATTTTCCTTTTCATGTAACAAATATGTGGTTGTCGTTCAGTAAAGAAATAGAGAAATATTTTTTCTACATAATTCCATTAGTAGACATGCTCAGAAATCAGAAAACAATACCTTTTATAGGAAGATTGGCAAACTATATTTATGAAAATTTCACTTCCACAAGTCACTGATTTTTTTGGCAAGGGAAAAACCCATATCTTCTATATAGCTCAAGGAAAAACATTCTCAAAGTCAGTGCTCTATTTCAGTGAATAAGTTAAATAAATCACACATACACATACATTACATATCTCTATATGTTTATATAATATGTGTGTATTCATACATGAACATATACATATAAATAAACATATACATATAACAATTGGAGAAAGAAATTTTGGAAGAATAAAGCAATATATTGGCATACATATAGAGGTGAAGTAACTGAAAACATTAGGAAATAGTACTGAGGAAGAAAAAAATGAAAATCCTACAAATAATTATTTCGATTAGAATAAAAAATAAAATTATATTGCACTAACTCACAAGCTCACTGAAACATTATAGCTAAAATTTCTTTGTCCTTGGGAACTGGCATGATCAGCCCCCAAATTGTCAAGAGCTTTTAAAGCACAAATCAAAATTTAAACCTCATTGGAAATTCTATTACATTCATTTGGCATGCTAATGTTAGTTGAAAATAATTAGTCTATATATACATATGGTTTTAAGGAAGTAGTTACTACTGAGACCACTTCTTTCCTCTCTTCCTAGAGGAGGGAATACTATCTTAAGAATACATAAAGAATTCTAAGGAATCTTTGAGATGTCAGGAACTCCTTTTTTTATTTCAAAATATTAAGGAGGTGCAGATGTTTTTCTTATATGGATAGCTTTTATAATGCTTAAGTCAGGGGTAGTGTTCAGGGGTAGTGTTCACAGTGTTCACTGTACCTGCTAGGTCAGTTTTTACTGCCCCCTCTTCTTGATTTCCAATGATTCCCACTTCTCTCTGTGCCCATCAATTAGTTCCAAATTCTTAGAGAGTATATGTGATGTTTGTTTTTCCATTCTTGAGATACTTCACTTAGAATAATTGTCTCCAGTTCCATCCAAATTGCTGCAAAAGATATTAATTCATTACTTTTTATGGCTAAGTAGTGTTTCATGGTCTCTCTTTCTCTCTCTCTCTCTCTTTCTCTCTCTCTATATATACTCCATGGCATGTATGCATGTGTATACACACACACACACACACACACACACACACACACCACATTTTGTTAATCCACTCATGAATTGATGGGCACTTACGTTGATTCTGCATCTTTGCAATTGTGAATTATGCTGCAATAAACATTTGAGTGTAGGTGTCTTTCTGATAAAATGACTTCTTTTCCTTTGGATAGATACCCAATAATGGGATTGCCAGATTGAATGGTAGGTCTACTTTCAGTTCTTTGAGAAATCTCCATACTGTTTTCCATAGACATTCTACTCATTTGCAGTGTCACCAACAGTGTGTAAGCATTCCTTTTTTTCTGTATCCACACCGGCATCTATTGCTTGTGAACTTTTTAATAATAGCCACTCTGATGGGGGTAAGGTGATATCTCACCATGGTTTTAATTTGCATTTCCCTGATGATTAGTGATGTTGAGCATTTTTTCATATGTTTGTTGGCTGTTTGTCTATCTTCTTTTGAAAAGCTTCTGTTTGTGTCTTTTGCCCACTTTTTAATGGGGTTATTTTTTTTCTTGCTGATTTGAGTTCTTTGTAGATTTTGGATATTAGCCCTTTATTGGTTGTATAGTTTGCAAATATTTTCTCCCATTCTGTACGTTTTCTATTTGTTCCATTGATTATTTTCTTTGCTGTGCAGAAGCCTTTTAATTTAATCAAGTCCCACTTATTTTTGTTGTCACTATAATTGCCTTTGGGGTCTTTGTCATAAATTCTTTGCCTATGTTAATATCTAGAAGAGATTTTCCTGCATTTTCTTCTAGAATTTTTATGGTTTCCTGCCTTACATTTAAGTCCTTTATATATTATCAGTTAATTTTTATAAGTGGTGAGAGATAGGGGTCCTATTTCCTTCTTCTGCATGTGGCTATCCAATTTTCCCAACACCATTTATTGAATTGGGCTTCTCTTCCCCAGTATATATTGTCTGCCTTGTCGAAGATCAGTTTGTTGTAGGTAGATGGTTTTATATCTGGGTTCTCTATTCTGTTCCATTGGTCTATAGAATATTCTACTTTATTAATATTCATTCTGAGAAGCATTATGGAAAGTATAAGGCAAAGTTTACAAAGAACCATGGGTTTGGAGTAAAATGAATAATGTAAGAGCTGTGTGATGAAATAATGAATTTTGTCCCTAAAGAGCTCCTGTGCACAACTGATACTTTTATGTGAAGTTTAAGTTTACAAACATGCCACCGAGTCCCAGGAATATATTTAAGGTGGATGAAAGAATTTGTAGCATAATATGTGTGTTAAATGCCATCTGACTGCTACGAATACTTAAAAGTTCCTGGGATGGGCATAAGTCAGAGAGGTACTAGGTGAGGGTCAGTTAATATTTTATTATGTTATTGTTAATCACATGAATTAGATTTTAGCCAGATTTTGTATTATCTTATTTAATCCCAACAATAACCTTAAGAGGTAGGCTGGATTTTCCTCATTATACCATGAAGGAAATTGAAGTTTAGAAAGGTTGCCGACTTTATATGGTCCAGTTTTCAAAGCTGCTATAGAGGTAAGTATCAGCCTCCATTTTGTCTTTTTCTAATTCTAAATGCTGTGCCATTTACAGGTTAGGAAATATATACACCCTATCATCTTTCACTTAATATAGGAATTAGATTTCCTATCCAATATCTGGTACTTTTGGAAATCTTACCTTGTAAAACTTGCCTTGAGTATACATGTAACAGATTTTCTTAAGTTTGCTAAAAAGAAAATTTATACATAACTTATTATCACTGAGTGAAGGTTTATTCTTTCTTTCAAAAAAATCATAATGCAAACAGTCTCACTTTCAGAACTGTAATATCTCAGATTAAAAAGTGTTTATTATTATAACTCTCGACAATTCTCATTGGACAACTTTTGGTTTGGTTTCTGAGAAGTTATAAGTTCTTTTGTTTGATAATGAAAAAAGAGGATCACAGTTTTTCTCAGGATATAAAGCTCTTTAAAATGGCTAAGAATTCATTGCTTATTTTTTGCAATGCTAAGCATTTATAAATAAAAATTTTTCCAGTTCATGATACCTCCATTTCAGAAAGAAAACATGTTTCACTTTTCAGAGGCTCCTTAGGCTTAATTTGCAATATTAAGTCATAGATTTGTCCTAACGAATATTCTTTGAAATGTTTGACTCAGTGTCATTAACTTGATGTTTTGTTCTATTTATCTTTTATTATTTACAGTAGTTCAACAGGGGGTTATGATAAATAGATAAAGATCTTGTTTTAGGTTCAACACAACTAGATCCATAAAACAGAATTAACTACTCTCTGAAGGTTTTGTGAATTCCCAGTATTATTTTTATATATTTTTTTCTTCATAAAGTAAGAAATATTTTTATTGCCCTAATCAGTTCCTGAATTCTAAGGCCAGAAACTAAGAACATCGGCTATAGACTCAAGATACTCAATTTTTTTGGTGATAACAATCTTATAATTTTTACTAAGATATCCCATGGGATTTTTTCCCCCTGAGTGCTCAGGACAAGTTAGAAAAATAAATGATTCAAAGAGCATATCATTTAAAATTGCACAAGTATAGCTGGCTACATTAAGAGATAGTGATTGTGAAGAAAAGAAATAGGATTTCCTAACATGCTTATCATATTAGGAAATTTTATCCACAATTTAATTTCCTTTATGAATGCAATTTAGTCCTAAAGAAATAGTTGTTGTTCTGCTGGATTTTGTATCAACAGTCTTCTTTATCATAGTCATCTGCTTTTGTACTAAAGCAGTCCTGGCTTAATCTTCTGTTGCTGTCTGACAGATGTCTACTTATGGTAGCAAAGTCAATTTAAACCAAGAACCCTATGTCTATCAGAGTGAGTGTTCTCTCTAGTGTCAACGGTCCACAGCAACTTATGCAGTCTTATACTAGGACTATTATTCTCTTCTTATTTCTCCATATGTCTATTTTTGATCTAAAACTTACAGCATGGGCCTTTTAGGAAAATATGAGGGGAAAAAGAGACCACTTGATAAGAAAATTATATAGTTCCACTGAAATTATTATAGTAAATAATTACAATTGAGGATAATAAATCCCCTATTGGAATATAATATATAACTATTTCATAAAGATTTGGGCAATGATCATACAGATGATTAAGAGCATATTATGGGCTGTATAGACATTGACGAATATCCAGAGACTACCCAGGAAAGTGTATATTACTATTCTAATTGGAGCTTTACAAAACCTGCAAATAAATTCTTCATTGACAAGGATATACAAATAAAAACTTTTTCAGTAATTCCATTTATTTTATTTTCTCCTTTTATGAATTTTAATGCACTCAGAAATTGTCTTATAATCAAAGATTACTTTATAATTAAATCAATTTAATATTCATACAAGGTCTATAAGTTAAAGGATGTAAATATTAAATTTGACATTACAGAGTAATCCAATCACTGCTGGTAACAAAAAGTTGAACAGAGGTGAGGTTTAAAACTTTACCTATCTTATGTAGTGGAGTGAGTCCAAAAGATTTGTATCATTATCTAAAGTTCAAATGAAGAAATCCTTTAAAAAGAAGTAAGTTATCACAATTCCATTTGGTTGAACCACTGTTTGCATTCTTGGTAACTTAAATATGTTATGGCGACAATTCGTTTGACATATAAAACCAATTTAGGAAAATCAAAATAACAAACTATTTATAAAAATGAATGATTTTATATAGATAAAATATCATACTTCCTTAATATTTAAATTTGCTTTAAGATTAAGATCAAGAAGAAACAGATGTTATTGTCCCAGTCTGATTTGTCCAAGAATCAATCTTAACCAAGTTTATTACATAAACTTAGATTCTTGTAATTAGTTCTTCTTTATCATTAATCAAGTAACAAAATATTTCAAGTTTTAATTAATTAATGCATTTTTATAACTATCTCTTACTAATCTAATGCCCATTTACAATTCTTAATTTCTTATCTAGCAATCATACATTGCCACCACAGCTGAACTAGAAGTTTCTGTGGGAGAGATTGATCTCCCTCTTCCTCTTACTTTGAAGGGCCAGTGCAAGTAAGGGCGAAAAATATAATTTCATTATTTGGGGGAAACTCTTGAATTTTCTGTTAGAGTTATAAGTACTTATTTATAATAATTATATATAAACTATATTATATAAAATTATGTCACATATTTAAGTGCTTATCTCAATAGACCAATCAGATTAGAGGCTTTTCCAAATTTTTTTTAAGTACTCATATTAGTCTGCTAATCTACCATAACAAAATACTAAAGAATGGTGGCTTAAACAACACAAATTTATTTTCTCACACTTCTGGAAGGTGTAAGTTCAAGATCAAGATGCCAGCTGGTTTGGTTTCTCCTGAGGCCTATCTCCCTACCTCGCAGATGGCTGCCATTTCTCTGTGTCCTGACATAGTCTTTTCTCTGTGTATGTGCATTCCTGGTATCTCTTCCTTTTCTTGTAGGAACATCAGTCATGTGATATTAGAGCCCCACCCTGATGACTTCATTTAACCTTAATTACTTCTATATTAAAGAACCTATCTGCAAATGTAGTCACATTGGGGGATAGGGCTTCAAAGTATAGATTTTGAGAGAATGCAATTCAGTCCATAATAGCACCCAACTTATATTATTTAATTGTTATATGTACCATATTAGTAGGGTTCTATTTTTATCCCAGTTTTAAAAAAACAGCTTTATTATGATATAATTGACATGGAATAAGCAAGATACATTTGTAAGATACAATATAAGTGATGACATATGTAATATATCAGTGGAAATATCACTATAATCAAGACAGTGCACAAATCCATCACCTCCAAATGTTTCCTGCTGTCCTGTGAACTTTCTTTCTTTTCCTATAAGCAGTAAGTGATCTGCTTTCTGTCATCATAATTTGTCTTTTCTACGGTTTTATAGAAATGGAATTATAGAACACATACTTTTCTTGCCTGGCTTCTTTCACTCGGCACGATTATTTGAGATTCATCATGGTGTTTCATTTATCAATTGTTAATTCCTTTTTACTGCTGAGTAGTAGTCCATTGTGTGATACATATATACTGCAATTTGTTTATTCATGCACCTGTTGGTGGATGTTTAGCTTCAGGTTTTTCTCTATTACAAATAAAGATGCTACAAGCATTTGTGTACAAGTCTTTATATGGATATAAATTTCCTTTTCTCTTGGGTAAATACCTATGAGTAGAAGGACTAGATTATGTGGTAGATACATATTTTCCAAAGTGGTGTATCATTTTACATTTCTACCGATAATATATGAGAATTCCCATTTCTCTACATCTTTGCCAACACTTGATCTAGTGTCAGTCTTTTTAATTTTAGCCATTCTAATAGGTATGTAATTGTATCTCATTGTCATTTTATTTTGCATTTGTCTGCCGTCACTAATGATAGTGAATATTTTTCATGTGCTTATTTGCCATTCATACATCTTCTTTGGAAAAGTCTTTGTTAAATCTGTTGTCTTTTTTGTGTAAGATTGTTTTTATTTTTGTATTCATGAGTTTTAAGTGTTCTTTATATATTTCATACTCAAATATTTTATCAGATAAAATCCTTTTTTCCCATTCTGTGATTTGTCTCTTTATTCTCCTAACAATGTCTTTAGAAGAACAGAAGTATAATATTTGATGAACTCTAATTTATCATTATTTTTTATGGACTGTGATTTTTGTGTCAAATTTAAGAAATCTTTGTCTAACCAAAGGTCATAAGATTTTCTCTTATGCTTTCCTCTAGTTTTATAGTTTTAGGCTTTACATTTCAGGATAATTTCATCTTGAATTAATTGCTGTATATAGTGTAAGGCGTGGATCTAAGACAAATATTTTGCATATAGATATACAATTTTTCCAGCACTATTTGTTGAAAACACTATTCTTTCTTTACTATATGTCTGTGCACCTCTGCTACAAATTGGTTGTTCATATAGATGTGGCAGTATCTATACTGCCATATAACATATAACAGTATACCAACGCCATACTGTTTTTATTATTGTCACTGTATACAAATTATTAAAATCAGGTACAGTTAGCCCTTTGGGTCTGTTTTTCTTTCAAAGCTTTTATTGGCTATTCTAGGTCTTTCAGTTTTCCATGTGAACTTTATATTTATTTCCCAATTTCTACAGAAAGTATGCTGAGACTTTAATTGACATCACATTTAATTGATAAATTTGAAGAGAACTGACATCTTGATGATACTGTGCCTTCTGCCACATAGACAAGACGTATCTCTCATTTATTTATTCTTTAATGTCTCTTCACAATATTTATTGTTATGTACAGGTCTTCACATATTTCACACAGTCATTTCATATTTCAATGCTTTGTTTAATAGTATTGCTTTATGAATTTCAATTTCCAATTATTATTTGCTAGTATATAGAAATACAAATTGTTTTTGTATGTTTATATTTTATCCTTAAACCTTCTTGAATCCACTAATTCTTTTTTGGTAGATTCCATTGGATTTTCTATGTAGACAATTATGGAATCTGAAAATTACTTCTTTTCCAATCTCGTTGTTTTTTAATTCTTTTTCTTGTCTAAGAGCACTAACCAGAGTTTCAAGTACTATGTCGAATAGACGTGACAAGAGCAGGTCCCTATCTTGTCTTGTTTCTGCTTTCAGTGGGAAAACATTGTCTATCACCATTAAGCATATTTGAAGGTTTTTCATAGATTCATATTATCAAGTTGGAGAAGCTCCCTTCTATTCCTAGTTGCTGAGAGTTTTTGTCAGTGATGGATATTAGATTTTGTCAAGTGACTTTTTTTGTCATTGACATGATTTAGTTTGTTAATATGGTTAATTATGTTGATTGATATGCTAATATTAAGCCAACTCTGTGTAATTGGAATAAACGTCACCACTTAGTCATGACATATTATCCTTTTAATATGTCATTGGATTTGATTTGTTAAATTTTGGTTAGAATTTTGTTTTGTTTTGTTTTTTTGAGACAGGGTCTCTCTCTGTTGCCCTAGCTAGAGTGCAGTAGTGTCATCAGAGCTCACTGCAACCTCAGACTCCTGAGCTCAAGTGATCCTCCTGCCTCAGCTATAGGCATACACCACCACATCCAACTAATTTTTCTATTTTTTGTAGAGATGAGATCTCACTCTTGCTCAGGCTGGAATGAGACTTTAAGCAATCCTGACTTGAAGCAATCCTCCCACCT